>VZUA01012731.1:1337-12411 GCA_013401035.1 Horornis vulcanius | reverse complement strand
GTATAATTATTATCCTAATTTTCGTCTTATTTTTGAGTGACACTAAAAGGAAAAAACTCATGTTTTTGAAATGCGGGAACTGCTGCATCTGTGCTTTGAAAAACTGGGGTAAATTTTACATTTCTATATGAAGACTTAAGATGCTAACTTCAGACAGCCTTTTTGAGGTATCTTGCTGTAAACAGACACATAAAAATTACAATAGGTTGCCTCAGCTAAAATTCAAGTTAACTGTCACAATGACAATGGGACACATTGAGATGTAGTCTTTCAAAGTATATGAGGTTGGTTTTCTGTTTCAGCTGGTCTCTAATGTTATCAGAGAGGACCAAATCATCCTGGAAGGCAGATATGAAAGGAAAATTACCCCAAGGTTTCCTAGTAATACCAGAGTAACATCACCAATGCAGTATCTCAGCAGCACAGAACCAGAGTGAGCATTTGAAGATTTCCAGAAAATAGTAGGATTTTTTAAAGCCTCTTATACAGCTTCTATGTTTTGCTTGGAAAAGTCTGTGAAAAATAATATGGTCTATTTCATGTTTGTTTATGATTATTTTTGTCTTCAGGATGTGATGCAGCAATGTATTTTTCACAGCATACATATATGCATTTGCCCTTCCTTAGGTTTAACACTTTAGCTTCTCTTTCATCAGGTCCCTGGACCATAATCCAAAAGTAATGATACAGTATCACTTAAACTGTCATCTGAATACACAGCTATTAAACAAGCTGAGCTTGTTTAATAAAAGGAAATGGTGAAATATGTGGATGGCTGAGTGCTGGAACAAATTTATCAGCCTCTTCCATAACACATTATCACTAGTAACTGGTGTGGCAGAGTGGAGAGGGCACCCTGTTTCGAGGAGCTACCAAAGTCCATTTTCCTCTGAGGAAGTTTGCACTGTTCAGATTGAAGTGTTCCCCTTTGCTGAACTGTCTTTGTAACACCTTCCTCAGCTGTACAGGACACGACACTGGCTGCAAGCCAATAAAGCAAATCCTACAAGAGGCTGCAGTTCAAAAGAAAGGGACGTGAGCTTGGGGGAAGAAATGCACATTTATTTGCATAGTCATGCCTGAAGAGCATGGGGAGCTGAACCTTTGGCAGAGTTCAAGGATCTCTCAACAGGACTGTGCCTGCCTCACTCATTGCCTCTGCTGAGAGTCCAGGGGAAAAGCCAGCAGTAACCTTATCTTAAATGACTCTACAGGGGAAAAAAAGGAAAGTTAATCAAATTGGGGCTGATGTGTTAAAAATGTAGCAAAACCATTTTCCAGGATTCTTATCCTCTACATTACTTTACATATATGCATTAAAACTTCATCCAAACACATCTTTTGTTTTAATGGCAAGAGCCTGGGGCTGTGAGATTTCACATTTTCACTGTAAATTTTACATTATCTACCACTCTTTGAGCCCCACTTTTTGGAGTCCATTGACTCAATGGCATGTGCCACTTTTGCTGCAACCAAAGAAATTTCCTTGCCATCAGAATTTCAAAGAGCAGTTGGAAAACAAACCCAAGAAGCCCACCAAGAAGAACAAAAAATAATAGAATTCCAGTTTTATCTTTCTTAAATCTCATCACCTCAGCTCCAGCCTTGAACACCTGTGGATGATGCCATTAAGACCCCTGGTGACACCTCTAACAAGCTTCTGTTCCTGGGCCCAGAACCTACACAGGGACTCCGAGGAGAAGGTTCCAGCACGTGTCAGTGCAGGTGAGATGAGGAGCACAGGCACCATCTGCAAACTGACATTTTCTTGCAGTACCTGGTGGTTTTTTCCCAACAGAACTGACTGCACCAAAGACACAAAGTTCAAAAGGCAAAAAAAAAGACACACTTTGGGACTAGAAGAAAGGCAGCTGACTGAAGCTGTGACCTCACATGCCAGTGAAAAAATGCCAGGCTTTACTACATGTCTAGAAACCCCTTTTGAAAAGAAAACAAGTGCATTTATTTCAGAGGGCATCCATTTAAAGGACTGCACTCATTTTGTGCTTTTAACTCAATGTCTGATTATAAACATGCAAAAAAATATTTGATTCTACCATCAAGTGAGCAATTTTGTTGGTTTATTGTTTCCTTTAAAACCAATGATAGCTGCAAACAGAGCAAAATCAGCCTAAAAGCCCTAAATGCACAAAAGTTTACTTATGTTTTTTCTGTGGTGCATCACTATCTGACAGCTCTCCACTGGTGAGTCATTCAGATCCATGGTTACAAAGTCCATTAGGATAGGATCTTGCAGTGAATTCTATTATCTGATTGTTCTAACATTTCTAAGAGGATAAAGTGGCCTGGCAACATTCTCTATTTCTAGAGTGCAGTTACAATAATAGGCCCAGAACTCCAGCAAGCACTTTGCAATATTCAAGTGCTGTAAAACACTGTGAAATCTAACAGTCATAACTTTGAGACCACTCAAAATTGTTCTGCTTTTCCAGGTTTAGGTAATCTGATCTGGGAAACTTATGCCAATGGGAATTACACACATTCATCTGCAGATTCTTGTTCAAAGGACAAGTCTTGTAATTTCAGAATATATTCTTCCATTTTAATTGAACCCAGGATGTTGAAAGCGTACTGTAAAACTCAGTGCTTTTCCAGTATCATTATTTCCTTCGAAACTGAGTGGTTTGAGTGGTTGATTGTTATGGAAATGAATGAAAAATGTCAAGAGATTCTGAATTTTGAGTGTTCTGTTCCTGATATCAGATCAGACTGTATTGAAGCATGTAATTAATGGTGTATCTGCCCAATCTACTCAATTACACAGTTTTTAGAAACTAGAATAAATATTTCTTGTATGTATACACCCAGATGGTTAACTGGCATTAGCTGTATGACCTATAACTTTGAATACCTTTGTATGCAGTTAGATACTGAAGCATACTGTTCCATCACTATAGTTTCTTAAATTTAATATGATATTAATTCAGCAAGTCACTAAAAAAGCATTTGAGATGAGATAAAACAAACAGTAAGAATTTCACCTAATCTAAAAAGTCCAGTAACAAGGGAAATATGTGGTTTTATAATCTTGCCTCAGTAGAGTCTTTCACATAATCACTCAAAATTTTAATTTCTCTGCACCGAATGAAATTCCAAATGGTTTTTGACAGTCATAACTCTTATGCAAACCTATTTCATTTTAGAAGCTGAACATCAATTTATACCATAATGAAAAGTAAATCTTCAAAGTTGTCTCTCTCTCCTCCTTAGCATTTAATACAAATCAATGACACAACGTGACCACTATCACAACATCTCTCCGTGCAGATTATTTTCTTAGTTAGCTTCACACATTTAATCAACAATACTAAGATACTAAGATGACTTTGCTGTCTTTTTTCAATTTATCAAGACTGAGTCTTCCTCTGACTTTCAGTCAGCATGTAAGTCAGATATTACTGGTTGAATGAGGATTGATTTGAGGGCAATAGTTATATGTAAAATAGCATATATTGCATTTAAGTTTAGTGATCTAAGATGAGCCGTAGAATTTTTGAGTACATGTATCACAGATGGTGTGGTATATTTCAATAGGTCTCCTGCTAAAAACTGTAAATTTCACTCAAGCTCAGTAAAATATTGTGCATATATAAACTGACTTCTTATTGTGTGCTGACACTTGTAATAGTGCAGCAATCCCATGGATCTTTCTATTTTGTTTGGCAAAGAGCTCTTTACTGTATCATTCTCTCTCTTTTTCTCTTGAGGTATATAAAGGTTTGACTGGAGCTCCAGGGTACACTGCACACAGTCAGGAATACATCAACAGCCAGGGAGTCTTTTTGTTACTCCTTCATTCTCTGGGCTTATGAAAAGAGCTGTTAATCCAGTGAGCAGCACTCTTACCTCTGTCCCAGTGCTGCTGGAGTGATCATCCTGATTTCTCCCAAACTTGCACTGTTCTAAGTCTGCAATAACTCCAGTGACATCATCAGAAAAACTGGTCTTTGTGAAATGAAAATGAGGTCCTTTATCTTTCTAAGAGTAAGTGTTCTTTTTCACTGTAAAGTAAGTGCTTTTTCTGTATTGAAGCTATTAAAAATGTCAGAGGGCATTTTGAAAAGCCAGAAACATTTTACTTTTATGACCAAGTTCCAGTTTGAATAATTACAAGAACCAGTTAAAAATATGTCTTCAACTAAAGGGGCAACATTTTCATGCAAATGTTTCCCTTCCATGCCACGTTTTCCCCACTGTGTCAAACATACATTTGCTCTTTTCTTTCTCTCTTAAATGTCTATATGCTCTTTAGGAAACATTGCATTTCATCCTGGAGGTGACTGCATTACACAGTGGATAAGAGACTCTCTTATAAATAGTAAAGTTAATTATTTCTTATTTCTTCATTTCCACCAAGATTAGCTGTTATAAATAAATACATTTACAGTCATCAAATACTACTGTCTAATTTCCCACTAGATTCATTCTCTACATTTCTTTTTTATAAAATCAGACTCAGCTTTTTTATAAAAAGAGGTCACATGATTTTTAAGTCCACTAGGATTATGTCTTTGGGTCAAAGCATAATTGCCTAAAATAAATAGAAGCATAAAAGAGTGACTTGGAAATGGAGAGACAATATGCTGGACCCGTTTAAAAGACATCTGGTGCCCCAATTCACTGATAGCAATGCTGGAGGGTATTTGTTTTCCCCTCCTATGTGAAAATTCAATTTCCTTTGAACTAGAGTGAGATCGTATTTTTATCGATTAAAGGGAACAAAAAAAGCAGACAGGTACCAAATTTTGTGGGTATCACACAGAGCATCTCTGGCCTTGCATATGGCATACTACTGCTTTAACTAAAATACTGCTGGTCTTAATTTCTTTAGATAGCAGCCAGATCTAGGGAGCCACGTGCTTATCTGTGGGAGGACCAGTGGAGAAACAATTCCAAATCTTTACATTTAGTTAGCCTCAGGCTCTATTTTTCAGTAGAGCAGCTTGGCAGGAAAGGTATATAATGTTTTGTAAGGTAAGAAAGGGTCTCCATTCCCCACCCTGGCACCAGATGGAACTAATGAACTACAATTAATGTAACATTTGCTTCATTCACAGATGAACTAACAGACTGAAAACTACAGGGGATGTACGCTCAGTATTGCTCTGAAAAAGGAGGTGCAAAGAGAGCTTTTAAATACCAATATTTGTGTGCTAAGCAACCTCTGCACCACTCTCACCAACAATAAATTCTGCTGAGTTGCTGTAGCCACCTGCTAGTCCCTAAACCACCACCAAAAAAGCTCTTGTAAATGTCAGTCGCCTTTGCAGTGGCTCCCAGACACACATCTGGCACTGACTGTAGGTGCTTTGCACAATTGACTTTCTGAACCCTCAAGGTTATTCACACGAGGGGAGTAAATGCCTTTTCAATCAGCCAGAGAGCAGCTGTGAACAGCTGGAACAGTGAAGAACAGCCTGCCAGAGCTGGATCCTCTCCATTCAAGTATCCTGCCACTGTGGCAGCACCTGATGCTCTGCAAAGCATGAGAAGGTGATGAAGATTCAAGTTTCCCCTGCCAGTGTGGGGCAGCTGCCCTCCCCTTGGCTGCCACACCCCAGCACTGGCTCTGCTGGTGAGGGGATGGGGGATGTGGGGTCCAAGGCAGACACATCACAAGGATTTATTGCCTCTCCTGAGGCCCCAGCCTGGCCAGTGGGAACACTCTTGTTAACGCAGCAGGAAACACTTGGAATAGCAACACCCAGAACTAAAATCTGCTCACGACCAATGGGAAAGGTAATTTACTCCTGGATGCCACAAAAGGTTAGTCACAGAGACACAGGTCTGAACAGGAACTGTAAACACAATCCAGCATCAGTTTAAGGTATTTCACTCCTTTGCAAGAAGAGTTTCTCTCTGATCATTTCCTCCAGTGGGTTCACTGCTCTGCCCTTTATCCCCCATCTCATGGGGCAGCATGTAACAACATTAGGTGTTCAGCAGAGCCACACAACAGCCCATGGGCAAGCCTGACCCAGCTGCAGCTCTGCAGTCCCAGAGGGTAAGATTACAATGCCAGGAGAGAGTGCCACAGAGAAAGTAAGCTCTGTCCTCAGCACTATTGCCAAATTATTTGGCGTGCTAAAGGCTAACAACAGGCAGTTCCTAAACAAACACCTCTCAGTGCAGACACCTGTAATAAAGAAAAGGCATTCCCACTATAAATTAGCTTTTCCCCTTCTCTTAAAAAAGAAAATGAAAATTCAGTGAAAAATAGTCTGTGTCCAAACAATGTTCAAAGAACTTAGAAGACTAAGTGTTAATGTGCAAATGGGAGGAATGAAATTCGTAAGAAAAGGCAGTCAACTAAAACTGCCAACCACACTCACACATTTAAGTCCACAGTTCTGTTGTCTTGACTGTTCCATCTGAGTTTAGTCATACAGAACTAGAACAAAGCAATTTCAGCCTTTTCTAAACTCAATTTTTGAACTGGAAGGATTCCAGATAACTTTGGACAGTAATCTCACTGCAGTGAGAAATGTCAAGTATCTATTCCAAGTGAACTCTAATACACCTTGGATAGTTGTAGGACTTCTGTATAACAATTAAAAGCTTCCCAATATTGTTCACTATAACTGGATCTGGAGAAATATTCACAGCTATTCCAACACTTGCTATCTGGCAAAATTTCTTTTTTCACTACCTCTTTCACTCATTTTTCCCTGTCACCTTTTACCTCTGACCCAGGGTGGAATTAAATTTCAGACCTAGTTTTATGTTGCTAGAGACAAGAAAATCTTAATAACTAGGAAGGCAACCAGACTGAAAAGAGTATGACAAAGCATTTGAACTTTTGTTATGATAAGAACAAACCACCTCTGTCATGCCTTTACCAAAACCTTAAACTAAGTACAACAGCAAAAACCTGTTAGATAATACAACATATAACAAGATATTAAAGATATAACAAGATATTATATCTTATATAGTAAGATATAACAAGATATTTCACCACTACTTACCTCACCTTCCTTTGCTAACCAAGAGCTAAATGTCTAGGTGACTCATCTAGACTGTCTTTAGTCAACTGAGAAGGGGTGGAAAATTTGCTTCATCCATCTTTAGATGACTCTTTCAGAAAAAAACATTTTAGAGATGCTTACTGAAAACTGCCTGAAGGGAGGTGAGTAAACGCTAAACCAAGCACGTATCCACCACACTTCCAAAAGCCCACTGAAAGTCTACCTGCATTAGAGATTTTTCATCTGATATGTACACCACTCCAATAAACTTCCCCAGATTTTATATTTAATGTGTTAAAAATTTAAATTCAGTTAGCTATTTTTACTGCAAGCCTTTGGTTTTCATTGGCTCTTATCTGCAGTAGCTATTGCCTTTTACATTAGCATTCTGTGTCAAGAAGCTGCACCCTATGACATTAAGGGTCTAAAAGTTTTATGACTGTATTCTGTAGCATTAAAATCAAAGAACCCAAATCAATGCTACAGATCACAGAATGCTTCATTGGGAGTTTCTCACCATTAAAAAAACATGTGCTATGATCTATGTTGTAAATACACACTCAATCAATTTTTAAAACATGTATTACTCTGAGTGTGTAGTGATGGTAATGGGAATGGCAAGGATGTCATGAGATATTCCTGCCCAAATGCCTCCCCTGAGTGGAAGATGTTTTATTGAACTGATATGTGAAATTATCAAGACAGTCATTACAAATACAGATACACACAGTTTGTTAGTTACAGCCAGACTTTTGTAGAACTGATGACTAAATTTATCGCCACTTAAAACATTCAAAACTGATTCTGGAAAGCCAGTACTTCTATAATCCATAATGGTTCAGATCACACGATAAGATACAACTTATCTTCATAAAATCTTCCACACAGGCTTATAAATACATTTTCCTTTGATAGATAAGGTAATGGTTCAGCAGAATTCTAACTTTCTCCTGAAAATTTATTCAAACAATATTGAGGATCAGGCTGTTCTATTAGCCTTTAGATATTACATGTGATTACAGGTGATTTTTTTAGAATCAGAAGAGAAAGCAGAAAAGAAAACCCAGCCCATAAGCCAGTCTGAATGAAAACACACCATACCATTTTGTATTCTCCTCTTCTGTTGCCAGGCACAGACATGTAAGAAATGAAAGCATGTGTGAAATACAGGCTGGGAACGACTGCTGATCCAACTGTTTAGCATTCAAAGGGCACGAAACAAAGAAGTGAAAAGGGTCTAAAGTGTCTGCTTGCACCTGCAGCCCACTCGGTACTGCACAGTGCTAGGCTGATACAACTTCTTAAACTGTAACATTTTAAGGTAATGTGGAGTTCAATTGTACTTTGAGTGGAGAGGGCTCCTCTAGGAATTAGAAGAATCAATTACTGCAGATTAGGCAGAGCAGATATAACTTTTGTGTGAACCTTTAATTTGAAACCAATAGGTTCGGTCCTCAGTAGAAAAGCATGCACTTTGTAACTGACTTTAAACTATTTTCTCAGAAAATTTTTCACTGAGATTCTCTGTCACATTGCCTTCCTACCCACTCCTCTCTTTTAGTTACTACTACTACCAGGTTATAATGCTAAGATACCTGCAACACCAGCAATCATGCAGAACTTCATAATCATGTTTAGGAAAAACAGCACAAGAAATTTAGACAAATGTTACCAGAAAATCTCTGCTTCTTCAACTAATGTCAACATCCTACAGTAATGTTTCCAGTTCTGCTTTCAGAAGAAAATGGGAATTTCAGACACTTCAGTTGGAAAAAAAAATCAAGACAACTAAATTACTTAGGGAACTGTTTCATTTTCAGATGCAATACAGGCTGTTTGGACAGGGAGTTGCTTTGGAAAATGTTTTTCCCTATATTTGTACTGTGTCCATTAATAATAAATAGTAGTTAGTGATGATCAAGAAATGTAAACAGGAATAAAACACTGGCAAAATTTAGCTGCCAGGTCTCAAATTTCCTAGAATGAATTGAAACATCTTTCTTGCTTAGAAGAGAGCTCCTGATGCAGCATCCCATGTATCAATCCTGTCTGTGAACAAAAGTGCAACCAATGTCTGACCTCCTGACTTTGGTGGGGGATGTGCACGTTGAAAAACAGATTAGAGATCTGCTGTTCAGGCCAGGCTTGGATTTACAGGGATTTGGTGGCTGTGAGAAGAGGGGAAGAAGGTGGTAATGGCTGGCCGAAAAAGCTGTAACACTGCTCAGTTCACAGTGCAGGTGAAGAGAAACCTGCAGTACACAGCAAGTGTGGCTTTTCTGCCTTCTTAAAACAAAAAGTTTGCATCAGGTTCTATTAATGCCATCTGGACACCATCACAAAGAATTCCGAGCTTGCAGTTCACCAGGTTGAGTAAGAAGAATAGCAGCATGTTGTGGATTATTTACATGGGGCTTTATACAGCTAATTTCTTTCCTCTCATGCTATAAGATCACTCATGGCAGCTCAGAAATGTCTAATGAAAAGAGAAGTAGTGCATCTGATTCCAGTCATGCTGTTCTAAGAGAATTAATCGGAGTCGTCATTACCTTAAACACTTCCATTCAGAGTGGGTTTTAAGATGAGCTCAAGAAAAGTAAATGCTGTTTCAAATAGGTACCTCTATATATTAAATCAAATAAATGAATGATAAAGTGCTGGCACTTTTTGGCTGTAATCCTGTTATTGCTTAGAGCCATTTCTAATGCAAATGAAGAATGATGTAGCAGAGCTATTTAGCAATTTTCTTTGATGGGCAATGTTAACTGCTGGGAAGTGGCAGGAAAGCAACTGCTTGAATATGGAGTGCTCCAACATGTCTTGTAATATTCCTTCCCAAATCTAATGATCACCCTTCCCTCCTGCAATGTGTTATCTTTACACAAGGTTCTGCTGAGCAATACATGCCTATCTTTACACAGAGGCCAAGACACAAGAGCTGGGTCTAGTCATTCAAAATTTTAGGAAACAGAATTTCTAGTGAATTCTTTTAAGAAATCCCAGTTCTTTCTTTCTGCCTATAAAAATGCACTTGGTCGTCACTTG
Organism: Horornis vulcanius; assembly: GCA_013401035.1. Lineage (NCBI taxonomy): Eukaryota > Metazoa > Chordata > Aves > Passeriformes > Scotocercidae > Horornis > Horornis vulcanius. The sequence continues at coordinate 2,377 of VZUA01012731.1, read as the reverse complement.
GTCACCCAGGACTACCTCCCAGCTAAGCATGAACTTGCACAGTTAAGAATAAACACTCATGGCTTCTGAATGTCAGGGTAGCACATCACAGAAAATTGGGAACCCTAACTGAAGGTACTTTCATAGCTCTGCTACAGACTTACAGACTTGCAGGATGATACCTCTGTGCAACCTGACAAATGACTCCCTGCATGAGTTTTACAATCAGAAAAATGGGAAAATTAAAGCTGATTTAACGTTCTGCAGTGCTTTAAGGTCTGTGGATGATATGCGCTATGAAACGCTAAATAATATTAATGAAACCTAACACTGACTTCAATCTTGGGAAGAAAGATGGGCTTGGGAACTGTCCCTCTATTTAATAAAACATTACACAGGGCCAGTAGGAGGTTGTCATCGAGTAAGAGCATACATACCAAATGTGGTAAATTATATGTCTACTGTAAATTCAAGCACAGAAAACTTCTTCAGAGACTGCAAACTATCTGGACATTGTGAAATGGTGCATAAACATCAGCTTTAAAATGGAATAGCACATTCTCTCTTCAGGATATATATGTGGAAACAGTAAGCCACATCTAACCTCAATTTCTTGGGCTTCTTTGATATCTTTGTCATAAATGTGAGATGTGGCACTGACTGGAAAACACAAGCTACAAGGATGCAACACTGTTGGCTGCAGCGCAGATTCAGGCATTCAGACCCAGTAACACAACATCAGGAGTGAAGTGCCACAGAGATGTGGCAAGAAAGAAAGACCAGACCCCTCCATCTGCATAGTCATCCCCCCATGCTGAACAGCCACCCTGACAGTGCTGTCACACTGCAGGCGGGGCCCTTCAGAGAGTGTGTCCTTGAGGGCACTCAGAGACACCCAAATGCACCTTCCCCAGCCCCCAGCTCACACTGCTACATATCTGGGGGGGAAAGTATTTATACTGCAGTGTCCTAGGGAAATATGAGACATTCTGAAGTGAATGAAAACATCAATAAAACCATTTCTGCCAGGATAACAGGTCTGGAAAACTGGGCAGACCTTG
>VZUA01012717.1:0-11833 GCA_013401035.1 Horornis vulcanius | reverse complement strand
GTCTTTTCCAACCTTAATGATTTTATGATTTATTTGCCTTTAGTGGAGAACCAATCAGGCTTATCACTGTCCTAAGGACAGACATATATTACACTGTCTCTTCTCCAGGAATCCAGACTTTTCCTGCAGGTTATTATAACATCCTTATGAAACTCCCTTTTCCCAGCTGTCTCAGAACACTGCCCTGCAGAGAGGCGTGCTGGTGATGTGCCACGGGGAAAGAGTGGATCAGGTCTTTGGCAAATCTTGGCTTCAGCAGTGCCTGACTGCAGATGGTGAGTACAGTAATGGGAAGATCTTCAAAAACCAGGACCAAACCCAATTCTACCCAGTAATGGGTAGAAGGGATTCAATCTTTGTGTAAATGTCAACACTGGCACAAAGGAGTGATAACAGTGCAAGTCAGGCNGAATTTCCTCTCTCTCTCTCTCTCTCTCAAAGAAAAAAAAAAATGAAAAAGGGATGTTTTCAGGTGAAGAAAACTGACCTGAAACAGGGAAACCTGTGTTTGGAGGAAGGAGGAGAACATGAAGGTGGGAGTTCACAAGAGAGAGCTTTATGCTGAAAGTCTGCCTTGCTATGCTGGAGATTTCCCATGTTTAGTGCATGGAATTCATACCAGATAAGGAGAGTGGTATCTTATAGCTGCATAATCAATGCATTGTTTTCATTTTGATTCAGCGGAAATGATATTTTATTTTTTTTTTTTGTCATTTTGGCAATTGTAAAAGAATGTAGATTGGGAGTCAATTTTTGTTTCTCTTGAGTCCCCACAAAGCCAAATTCTCCTGATTTCCTGTTCTTTCTCCCCTCCTCCCATTTGCTCCTCCTGAGCTTGAAGAAGAGAGGCTATTCTATTAGGATAGAAGATTTCCCAAGCCAGTGTTGTGACCTTAAAACATGAACCCTTTAAGGTAATAGCACTGGCTGTTTTTCATCAGTGAGACACCGACTCTGTAAAACAAACATAACACAGCTGCTTGCCTCCCTTCTGCCACAGCAAAATGTCCTGCCTTGTTTCAGGGAAATACTACAGAGCAGATCTGAACTTCCCCTCCTCCCTGCCAAGGCAGAAAGACAGCATGAAGCAGTTTGAATGTGATCCTCCTTTATCTTGCTGTGGTATTTTCCAGTCAAGGCTTATAGGTAAGCTGGATATTATCCTCCTGCAAATGTAAGGGTTTGGGAAGCAGGCTGTCATCATCTCCCAAAGCTCATGCTGGCTTTGCAGCAGAAAAATTTCCTACCAGCACTCACTGTGGCCACAATTCTCCATGGGCAACCACTGCAAGATCTTCTTAAACAGTAAAATAGAGAACACAGCTGGTTACTTGTCTTTGAGACTCCCTCTGACTGTTCCTGGCAGAGAAAGCTAAAAGGAAGAAGCCAGAACACTATCTGTGCCCTGCTGCTTGTCTGCAAGGGAATAATGTCTTCTGCAGTTGTCCCTGAGTGGGCAGTGAGGAGTGAAGGGGCTGCCCAGAGGAAGCAGCTCCATGGTCAGCAGAGTGTGGTCACCTCGCTGCAGGAGGATGGGTGGTGTGGGTTAGGCTGACTCAATTCACTCACCAGATGAAGTTGTTTGTGCAAATGCTTGTCTCTGATGGTTCAGATCTATGGAGACAGCCAAATGCCTGACTGCTGTTTGCAGATTTTGGGGTGAATCTTCTGTAATTATCTTTCCAACACTCATTTTGGAATTGATGTTTCCACCAGAATGAGCCTTCTAATGAGCTCAATCAGCAGATAGTGGGAAAAAAAGGAATAGAAAGGGACTGTCAATGTATCCCATGCTGATGAAATTGCAAAGCCCTGAGCTGTGTTTCTGCAGAAAGTGTTTTGTAGTCGTTTCTCATCTGTCACACTTTGCTGTTGCCATCCAGGGGAAGCTCTGCTGGACCAGGAGGTGACAATCAGCTACGTGTACTCGTCCCCTGCCCTGTGCTGCGTGCAGACTGCTCAGCACCTACTGCAGGGTAAGGCAGCAAAACCTGCCAGGTGCTTCTGCCATGCTGGAAACATCCTCACCAAACTTGTGTGAAGCCTCTGACATGAGCAATTAGGAAGATGTACGACTCTGTGGCTGTTTGTGGTTTTCTTTAGGCAGGGAAGGCGAGATGGTTTTGACTAGCTGGTAACGCAGGCAGTAACAAACCTGATGTTGTGTGTACAGTCTGTGGGATATGAGCACATAAACGCCAGTCCCTGATAGTTAAAATGGAATCTAATGATCTGTGAAACAGAGGTGTTTCATATCTGCTCAAAGTCAACATTAGTAGCTGTTCATCAAATCACCACTGCCACCTCTTCCAGAAAATATTTTGACCCCAATATCAGATGTTTCCAGAGCTCTGAAGGATCTGACTGTGAATCAGGGAAGACTGCTTCCATGTTTTCTTTTGCAAGCCAAACTGTTTTAATCCTTCATATTGCAGAAGGATTCCATTCCTTTCCTCTCCCTGTCTTCTTTTTTCATCTCCTGTTCCTTTCAACAGGTTCACAGTTCATTACCATGTTTACATCAGAATGCATTCACTGCCACTCAGTAACTTCTCTTGAGAATACTCAAAAAATAATGTATCTTTTGACAAGAAAATTCCATTTCTAATATTGGACAATTTGAACAATTTACTGCACCACTGAGGAACACTGAGAAAAATGCTGTATAAAAACAGTAAAAGCATTTCCTGTCTGAAGTTTATTCAGATTGCAACATTACTGAGGCTTTTTCTTCTAGAAGAACATCACAGGAGAGCTTCAAAAATTATGATAATAATGGTGATAATAATTTGAAGTCCCTTAACATTAGTCAGACAAGGATATGGTGGAGTCCTTTAACCAATTGTTTGACAATAAGTCATTCATTTTTATTAATGAAAGTACAACACCAAACAAGGCAGAATGTATAGCCTGAACGAAGCATTTTGAGTGTACCTTTCTCCTAAGGTCTAGTTCTTGTTCTTGCAGGGCTTAAATTAAATCAAAAAGTCAGAATCAGGGTGGAACCAGGACTGTTTGAATGGACCAAGTGGGAAGCAAGCAGAGCAATCCCTAACTTCATGACTGTGGCAGAACTGGTGGAGGCATCTTACGACACAGATACGAGTTACAGGTAATTGCTCTGTGTCTGCCTGATAAAGCTGTGGGGTTTTTCCCTGAGAGATCTTGTCCTTTTATGTGTCATAAATCATTACAAACACCGCAAAGATGAGGTGATTCTGATCAAATTCAGATCAAAATAGGATATAAAAATAAGATTTGCTGTCACCAGCACACGAGTGCACTAGCACAAACATCTTGTGTGTGGGACCAGCCCTCCTCTGGTGTTGCCTTGACATTATGAGCATTATCATCAGGTGCCAGGAACTTTGCTTTTACCTTTGGTTCACGTGAAAAACACTTTAGAAATGTGAAGAAAAACCTGATTTTCAGTGACAAAGAAATATGATGATATATAAGGTCAGTTAGCCCTTGGCTGAGGGTCTGCAGGGCAGCAGCAAGAGGTTTTGGGAGCAGGCAAGATAAGAACATTTCACTCTAATTGGTGATTGTGGCATCTTATTAAGTTGCTCAGAGATTAATACTGTGCTTGACAAGGACGTTTTTGGAGCTCTCATAACTTGGTGGGGTGAGGGTTGATGCCTTTTCTGAGCACTTGCAACCACAGCCCAGCAGGAAATGATAAACCTCCAATTCAATCTAGCTCCTCATCTTGTTCACAAACCAGGCTGCTCGGTGTTTGCTGTGCACAGTCAGATCCAGGAAATTACTCAGCTGTCTCTGGGATTTCCCACAGACTCTAGAAAGGAGGAAAGGAAACATCTCATGTTTTAACACATTCCTTACAGCCAAAGTTTGTTTGAGACTGCATAAAGTCTCCAAACTCCTTCTTTTTTTGGAGCACAGGTCTTTCTGGTGTGTTTTTCACTAACAGGCAGTATTCTCTAGGGGTTTTTTTGGTATAAAATCACTTGCCTCAAAAGAAACTCTGCAAATGCACAGCAGTGGGAGGTTCAGAGGGGAATCTTTAAGACAATGCTAACTACAGTGTGAGCCCCTCACAGTTCACTCGGGTCCAGACAAATATAGTGTGGATGAACGATAAACTTGCACATAGACTGCAAGTTTCTTCCCACCACATGCAGGATTAAAAAAAAATCCTTGGGTTCCAGGTGTTATGAATGAGTTTTTGAGATCATTTAAAGAATCACAGCAAAGGACATCAGTAAAAAACAGATATAATATTAAACATCAGCACAGCAAAATTCACTGGCAAGGTTCACTACTACTGAGCTCATTGGACAGCAGGGTCTGGTTTTACCATATTCAGCCACAGCAAATGTTGTCCATCACACAACCCCACCAGGCCTTGGAGGCTGCTCTGATCCATAGCAGTGTGAAGGTTTGGTTCTTAGTTTTTTGGGTGCCTGAAAAGCCCTGGTATACAAAAGAAAGATGAATGCCTGGTCTCAGCAGAAATGCTCAGATACTTTGGAGTGATGCATTGTGATTACGGTCCCTGGAAACACCCTTTTTTTTTAACTCTACCAATGAAAGATTTTACTACCCATTTGATCAGCAATGCAGATAAGCCTTGTTCATTGTAGATTTTTATTGACTTGGTTTATTAAGGAGATTAATGCTGAGGTACCAAATCTTGCAAGCATTCACATCATTAGTGTCTCTCCTTTGTTTGAACTCAGTCAGGATTGGAGGACCCAGGCAGCTCTGCAGCTCATGTCTGGGCAGTGGGCCTTGCTGGCAGAATGGCTCAAAGGTTTTTTTAGGGATAAATCCTGCTTTAAATAATATCCACGGTAAACGACAAGTTTTATTGAAGCCTGGTTTTCCCTGTATCTGCTGCTTTATGAGCTATGAGACTTAGCCATGACATTTAATGGAAATTACTCAGAGAGAAGCTAATGCTTCAGACAAGCAGAGGTAACTGTGTGTCAGCCAAGTCAGTAGATAAACCTTTTATCTAAGTGCCTTCTCTCTGGTGTAGTCATTCAATAGTGTTCCAGTATTCATCCAGATTAACATAAATTTGTTTTTTTTTATTGTCAGGGCTATCTTTCCACTCTCTTCTCTGGTGCCATCAGAAAGTTATGAAGACTATGTCAGCAGAAGCTCTGCGGTTATAAAACAGATCACCACTGCCTGCCCCAGCAAAGGTAGAGGTTTCAGCTCTTTGTATATTCTGTCAGACACTTGCAGTAACAAGAACTGGCAGAAATTTGCCAACAGAAGCACATTTAATGTGAGCTGTTGGCACTGCACAGAGCTTTAGGTAGACTCAGTGCTTGTCCTGGGCTACACTGAAGTAACATACACGCAATTTGTGGGATAGAAATGAAAAAAGTAAAATAAAACCGAGACAGTAGAGTACTAAATTGCAAAAATATATGCTTTTCTTGGTCTTTCTACATCAGGATGTAGCTCAGGAAAAGACAATACACTTTCCTGGGAATCTTTTTTCTCTTCCCCTTGCAAATGCCTTCTCTCAGTAGCTGGCGTGCCCAACACACCAGGTATTTTCTGCCCACCACAACACGCTCTGCCACATTATCAAAAAGGTCTGCAAAGACAGACAGCCCCAAAGCCACCTCGTCCCCATCTGCTGATGGAGAAGGTGGCAGTGCTGCAGCTCCCTTACCACCCTTCTTTGCTTTTGCTGGTGTGCCAGGTGTCATCCTCATCGTGGGCCACGGCTCCTCCCTGGCATCTCTCACCCGAGCACTCGCAGAGCTCCCCAGCAGAGGCAGCAGAGACTTTGCCCAGATGGTGAGGAAGGTAAGAGGATTTTATCTCATCAGGAAGCCTTTGGGTTGTTTCATTATATTTTTAATAAGGAGACTGCTTATGCAGCAAGGTGTGTGTAACAGCATGCCAACAGCAATGACATCAGCTCCCTCATTCCAAAGGGAATCTCACACAGTTTTAGCAAAGCACTGGAGGTAAAGAGGGGGATTTTATTCTGGGGGCTTTGCATGTGACTGGCAGCTTAGTCTCTGGTGAAGATTTTCATCTGGAAAGTCAATGTCATGTAACACCTACAGACAAGAGGCACATTTGGAAACCTCTCCACTTGGAGCTAGGCTCCTTCTTTTCAAAGTTGAAAAAGAAGCCTTTGGGGTGACCTAATTACAGCCTTCCAGTATCTGAAGGGAGCCTACAAGAAAGATGGAGGAAAACTTTACAAGAGCCTGGAGTTACAGGACAAGGGGCAATGACTTCAAACTGGCAGAGAGTAGGTTTAGATTGGATACTAGGAAGAAATTCTTCCTCCCTGTGGGGGAGGGTGAAGCACAGGAGCAGGTTGCCCAGGTATGAATGTGGAGTGCTGACACAAGTTCAGCTTTCACCCCTCAGGCTTCCAGCCTGGTTTTGTTCATTTCAGAAGTGACAGAATATCAGGGCCTGCTCTTTCTGTAGCAAAGCCCCCCCGCCCTTTATGTCAAAGCAATGACCTTGCTGGTAACTTCCTTCCCAGATCCCTTCCCTGGGAATGTGTTTCTGCGAAGAACAGAAAGAGGAGAACAAATGGCAGATGGTCAACCCACCAGTGAAGACATTAACTCACGGAGCAAATGCAGCATTTAACTGGAGAAATGCTATCCTAGAAGATTAAAAGGTCATCTCTGCCCTTGCAGTTGTCAAAAAGGAGCCAAAGGGAGGTTATGGTTCATCACAGTCCAGTGATTCATCCAGCAGATGCACAGAGGGTGGGAAATGCCCTCTCTGAGTTGTCAAAGCACAGAAAACCACTTTCGAGATTGGTGCCTGGATTTTGTTTTTATTTTGGTGACTGAGAAGAATGAACTTATGAAGTGGCATTCAAGTGAGAAATAACGCTTCTGGTGGTGGTGAGGAAAGTTCCTTTTAACCTTTCCTGTGCATACAAATATTTAATAAATATGGATATAGCTACCTGATTATAAATTCCATTCCAAGAAGCACTGAAGTAAACAATGTTGTATTTTTAAGACTGAAAAATGTCCAGCAAGAATTCTGGTTTTTTCCTTCTTCAATCACTTGGATATTTTCAGACAACAGAAAAACTGGGACTGAAAATAAAAGTCAGCTCCTACCCAAAGAGGGGACCATCTCTAGCTAAAGCCACTGTGTTTCCTGTTCACTCCATCAGTTCTGTGAGAGCAAATACCACACTGACTCTTTATTTACCTCTTCTCTACGAAGGGAGTCCATTTTCTATCACACCAGCTCCTCAACCAGCAATTCTCAAGTGATGCATATTGCAAAAGGGTCTAAATTATTCCTTTTTGAAGGGAAATGAACTGACGGCTTTACTGTTTCTGGGACAAATAAAGATGCCCTGTGTTACTCTACTGGTGACAAAACTGTGACATGAGCAACTTTAACTCTAAACCCTTCCTGAGGTGGCACTTGCAGCACAACAGCTTTGCTTTGTGCTGGTTTGTGCTGAATTTATTAATGGTCACCCACCTTCCCAGTGGGTCACCTGAAAGGTTTCTGCAGATCTTCTCTAGGTTATGTGTTTAATTAAGGGAATGTAGCCCTGAAATTTTATGAACAAACAGGAACATGCCTTTCCTCTGTCTTTTTTCTCCTGCTTTTCCCTTCTGGTTATCAGATAACTGCCTCCAGGAAAGTACAATGTTTCTTTCAATGAAAGGAAAAAAATGAAAATGTTTCTCTCAGACTAAAAATGTTTTCATTTTCGCTCCTCACTACCTGCTCCTATGTGACATCTCCCTGCATGCCATTAGCCATTGGGACATGCAGAGAAGCCCATCCAACATTCCAGCTTTGGGGCTGAGAAGTGTCTGACAGGCACCTTTATCTGTGGGTATAGAGATTTTGTTATCTCAGCTGTGCAGCTGCAATGATTCATTCTGACTTTCCAGCTCTGGTAGAGTTGCTTGAGCTCTCAGTTTTCTGCAATTTTACAGTGGAAGTCAAATGTCCCAGGGCCAAGACAGAAGCTCTTTAACGAGCAAGGGCACAGGACTCGAGCTCAGGAGATGGGTGGCTACAGCTGCAGTCCCAGAAAAAGATAAAAACCACCAAATGTCACAATCTTTTCTTAATCAGGGGTAGCAGGATGCCACTGCAGTGCTGAGAGGACTGTGGCTTGGCTACTTCTCCACATCTCAGCCCAGCACACAAGTGCTGTCAGCCAAGAGAGGCAGATGTGGTGAGGGATAATTTTGCTCTGAGCTCTGAAGACAGTGACCAGGCTCCTCTGTGGTCAGCAAGGGAGGGCAGTGATTCACAGGTCTGGCTGAGAAAGGGCTGTATGATAGAAACAAAACAAAACAAAACAAAAAACAAACAAACAAACAAAAAAACCCCCAACAAACTGGTCCTTTTTAATGTATTAGTGACATTAAATTTCATTACAAATTTTCTTCTACCTTTCTAGAAATAACAAGGATTTTTTTCCAAAATGCTTTTATACATTAATCCTAGACTGGGCTGCAAACACCAGTTTTGTTTAAGAATCTGTGTCTTCCTTTAAAATACCAAAATAAAAAACCAAGTGAGGTCTCTCCCTTCACCCAATGGCATCAGGTGTTATTGTCAGGGTGGGTCTGTTGTGAAAAATAACTTGTAAGAACAGCACCATCTCCTTTCTTTAACAGCTTTCCTATGCTGCTGCTGCTGCTGTGTATAACATAACTATGAAATACTTCATTTTGCCTTTCAGTCCTCCTGGTCTGCAGAAATAATGTAGCTGAAAGCCAGTTAATGGCACTCTAATCCTGTTATTGTCCATCCAGCTCCTGTCCTTAATGAGTGTGTGCAGCTCCCCAGAGGCAGGTGACAGGAGGGGAGAAGGACATGGCTGGGGGAAGTATCTGTCTGTCTGTCTGTCTCCCACAGAAGATGGATTTTACTGCTCCACCCAATCTTGGCATCTAATCAGATGCCCACAGTGCATGGGCAACACTATTGACAAGCTCAATATACTTAACAGGTAGATTCCTAAAACACTCAAACCAAAATCCCACTGTTTATTCTCAATGCAGATCCAGACCAATGAATTTTACTTCAGTGAAAGCAATGAATTAAACTTCAGAGCATGTTGAAGAGAGGGTTTGGGAACTTAAGTTTTCTTTTGTGGTGGTTTCTAATCCAGACACCACAGTGCTAAGCAAGTGAGGACAAATGCTTAGCCACGAAATACTGTATTAAAGTTATAAAGACTTCTCCATGTCTGCTGTTTGAGTCAATTGAACAGAAAGAACATAAATAGAAGGAACAGGCAGCACAGTCAGGAACCCATTGAAGCTATCTCAGTCTTTATAATGGAAGGGCAAGGGCAAGCTCTTCTATTCTCAAGGATCCTGCTTTTAGCTTTCCTGGGACCCCACGAGAAGATTCAAATCTAAACACTTTAAGATCAGAGCTGAAATGAGGTCTTTAACATACAAGGTTTCTTAATTGTACAATCTGGTTGTACAATTAGGTGCTTGGGAGAGAGAGAGAGAATTCCTAATGTAGTGTGTACACAGCATGAGACTAATCACTAAACACAGGTGAAATGGAGAAAATGTCCTTGGAATCTTCCAAGCTATTTTTGTGGTAAACAAAAGAAATAGGAATTGTTTTCCAGTTTCTTGTTTTTTTGGGAGGTTTGTTTGTTTTTTTGTTTGTTTTCTTTGTTNCCATTTTCTAATTTCTTCATGAATAAAAAATGTGGTGTGTAGAACCTTTGGCTTTGAGGTTTTTTATACAGCTTCTAAAATTAGTTGTTGCTTTACTCCATTGCAGTTTTATTTCACTGTATCCATTTCATTACAAAGTTAGGTACTTCGATAGATGCTTTTAGTACTGCCCTGAGAATCTGAATGTTTTCTTTGTATCTTAAACTGTGAGAACATAAATTCTTTGGATGAAGACCTGCAGTGAAGCTAATCTGTGGTGACCCCTTGTGGGAAAACAACCTCAGATTTATATGGCTAAATATGGTCTGGTGTTACTGAAGGATGAAGAGGAAGAACAGCAAGTTTTTTTAAACAATAATGCTTCTTCCACACCCTTTGAAAGGATATTAATACCAAAAATTATATTGTTTGGGACTACTTTTAGGCAGAGGAGCTTGGAAAGACACTTGAGACCAATTCTTCTGAAAAGTGAGATAAAAACATGCTATGAATGTTCTGATCCTGATTTTTCCAAAGCTTCTTTCTTTGTGCCAGCATTAATACTGGTGGAAGGAATATGCACAGTTCTGCTGACTCAGAGAAGTAGACATTTCTATTCTTTGCACAATTTTAAGTCCCAGGTGAGGAATAAAACAATTGAGTGGATTTTTTTACTTCTCCAACAAAAACACTGAGGGTCTCCAAAAGGAGCAAGTCCTGTTCTCAGGAGCAACCTATAACACATTAGAGATTTCTGGATATTCTCAGTTGTCCTTGATTGTATTCCAGGCAGGAGGCTTTTTATTTTTTTCAGGAATACCACTGGAGGTCACTCATGTACTAACAAACAGTGCTGCAGGGGAAAAAAGTAATTTAAACTATCCAAGAATGAACTCAGCTTGACTTGAACATGACGTTAAAATGGAAGCAACTTTGGAATTATGTTGTGCAGATATTCTTCAAATTTACAATAGACTATAATAAAAGTAGCAAGTAAACTAATTATCTTAATTTTCTTTTAAAAATACTACCCTTCCCCAACATTAGCAGACCAAGTTAGCTTTCACCTAGCTCCAGTAACAATGGAAATGCAACACAGTTCTTCATCCAGAAAAGCAAAAATAGGAAAAAAGAATTCATCCAAAAATGCTCACTAGGTTAATATCAGTGGGACAAGAAATTGCAAAAAAATTTAAGATAGAAGAGGAAATATTGCATGGGAATTTTCTCACTATATTTCTGATAACAGAAAAAGTTGCAAGGAACAAGTAATAAACTCAGTTTATTTCATATGACTGGTTTCCCCCTCTCTACTTTCTCTTAATCCATTTTTATCACCAACTTTGAAATTTTCAAATACATTTTTGCTGGAATTCTGAGTTGTAGAGAAATAGAAATTGTCAAAATATTTTTCCTCTTTCTGCTAAACTAAAAGTTTAAGATCCATTTCTTGCTCTGAGGTGAAGGACTAGGAAATGTAAGTCCTGTTGCAGTACAATATCTCATCCCAAATGGGCCCAACCTGGTTGTTTTACTTCAAAAGCAAACTGCTACTGGCCGGCAACTCTCTGCCTCAGGCTCCAGGCCCATTAATATTCATACCAAATTTGCCACAGTATGAGAGTGCCAATTAAAACCAGATAGATATACATAATAATTAAGGTATTGCTTACAAATTACGAGGGGAAAAAAGTTTCAGGGCAACTTTATTCACCTGCAGAAAGAGAGAAAATGATCTGTCAGTGGCATTTAGTGCTTATACCAACACTTTGCTCAGCTCTGCCTTGCTCTGTACGTTTAATTTACTATTTATGTCTTTTCATTTGATTTTGGAAGCTTCCAGGAGGGTTCTGCAGCTGCTGTGTCCCACCAGCCACTTCCTGAGTGACAGGTTTTTGATTTGAAACTAGCTGCATGTTAAGTAATTATCTGCCTGCTGATAGGGACTGCTGGACTGGGATTGTCTGCTCTGTAAGGATGCTTCTTCCACTGGGAGATGGGAGCAGAGCAAGCAGAGCTTTGGGGAATTTGTGTGGGTGCTGGGGAACGGCAGAAACTCTCCTCCAAGCAGTGGCCACTGTGCAACACCAAGGCTGATGAACCACTGGGTCTGATCTCCAGCACCCTGGAGAAATTTCCCTTGGCACCCTGCTGGTGACAGCATAGGCGGGGTTTGGGCAGGAGGATGCTGTGTCTGAGCC
>VZUA01012711.1:3320-15709 GCA_013401035.1 Horornis vulcanius | reverse complement strand
TCACATGCAGAAAGAAAAAAGATTCTGTGTTTGATCTGATTTTGTGTGTGCCACTCTGCCTTCTAGCAGCATTTTTTATGCTCTTTACATTACAAGGCTCCAAGTGTTTTAGGCCCTATTCTTCTACACAGAATTTATAGGGCCACTTGAGCTTTGTAATGCCCATGCTCCATCAATATCTTTGCCTTCATCTCCAGAGGAAAATTCACTGTCAGATTGAAGGAACCCTTCACAGAGAAAAGGTTCTGTCACATTGCAAAGACCCAAAATACTTAACAAAACCATCTAACAAACTGGGAGCTCTATATTCCCAGAGGCAAACACTGTGGTATGTCAGAAGTGATAAACAGCATCTGTATCAGAGCCTTTACTTATAGGAGATATTTTATAACATAAACCAAATAAACTACCCCTTTGATCTGCCCAACATAGACACACAGCTGTGTAATACTCATCTAATCTCTATTAAATCTCTATTCAAATTTGCAATTTAAACAAGATATCTTTGGCCATTGCCCTGCTTACACCATATTTTCAGGAAGCTGTAGATCAAGACATTCAATTAAATATTTTTCTTAGCATCTTTCATGCCAAACTTGTGCCTGCTAAGTCCCAGAAGCATTTACCAGCATCTCTACCATGGGGTCTTTCAGCTTCACACAGAAAATCTGACTTTGATTTCCTCATAGTTGGCTATAGAACTTCTAGGACTGCAAAACACAAATGTATGAGGGGAAAGAGCAGCAGGTCTGAAAGGGAGCAAAGCTATAAGAATCTATTTTAAGCCAAAAAAGGAGATACCTAAATACAGAAGTGATGCCATGCCAGCTATGTAACACTGATGTCTCTCAGTCCATCACACAGTATCCACCACAAAAGCACGTTTTAAACCAAAGAATTCCCACTAATCCAGGTAAATCTTTACACAGCTGAAGTTGACTCTCAGGTGAATTGCCACAAGTTTAGCTCATCTCCCTTTCCCCCACCTTGCTGCACATGGAACAGCAGAGGTGGCTTGTCCTGCTGTCACAAAGCTATGTTGTCAAGCTACTGGATATCTCAGTTTAGGAACAAAGTAAGTTTTTAAGTGTATTTTAAGCCAATTTTGCCTTTGATCCCTATGGAGAAAAAGGCAGTACACTTTCTTCCCTGAGGCTGTCAGCACAGGTAAATGTTAAGTCCCCTGAAATTTTGATATCCATGAACATTTCATCAGTGAGATGGAGAGAAAGATCGCTTCAGTGTAAACCACCATCCCTTTTTTCTCCCAGTGCCATTAGAAGATGGTCTGTTTTTCCTCTAAAGAAACCAGGTTGTAGAGGTTTTACAACTGGAGAAAAAAAGGTGTTGTCATTGGGGAAGTCTTAGAGTGGGATTTGCAGACTTTCTTTCCCCTCAGCAACCAGAATTACACAGCCACAAGGACAGACCTCAGGAGGAAAAAGCCACTTTGCCAGCTTGGGAAACAGAAAGATTTCTCAACAAACAGACTTAATGTCTCGGCTCCTGAAGGAGTGGGAACAGGGATCAGGGGAGTTTCAGCAGCTGAAACAAAGCCAATTGCTATTTATCTCAGCCCGAAGAAAGCTGGGAACATTTTAAAACTTAACAGGCAGTTATGACTCAGCTTCTCCTACTAAGAATTTCCTGATAGCCACAAAAGAGGTTTTTTATTTAAACCTGAAATGCCTCAAAGGAGTGGAAAGCTTGTGTGCTCTTCTTTGGGACACAGATCTTCCATGCAAACGTTGCAGGTTGCATTCAGATTACTCACACTCCCTCTCCAGAGAGGTTTATATTTCCTCTGAGCTCAATCAACATTCTCTGAAAGCANAACTATTATGCAACTTCAGGGCTAATGCTAAAAGCGTGTTATTAAGGGCAAAGCCCAAATGCCTTTTAACACTGACAGGCTCCTCTCTAGGAAGCTCATTCCAGTGCTCTCCCACCCTTGCTGTAAAGAAATGCCTCCTCATGTTAAGTCTGAACCTCCCCTGATGCAGCTTTGATGTTTCTGTTCTTTATAAGGATGAGGTAAGAGTCAATTCTGTTGAGCTTTGCTGAAGATATAGATGCTAGTTGATTAAAAAAAAATATTTACCTAAATACTTAAGAAATTAAAACATATGCTCCCAATTTAAACTCACTTGCTGTGTTACAATGCCAAAATGAGAAAACTCAAATAATGAACTTTTTGAAATGGTTATGAGACTTTGATTACAAAGTTACACGAATAATTAATTACACTAATACAAACCTTCTCCCAATGTTTGTATTTGTCTGAAAGCATCAAATAAAATTTTGATTCTATTCAAATAAAAGGAATTCATGCTGGGTATAGCAACAAAGTAAAAAGAATTTGGTCTTTAGGGATAAATAAAAATGTAGAAGCAGAACCTATAAATAGGTGCATTACTTCAGCTCTCACTGAAATAATAGTGAATAATACCAAGCCATTCTGCTCCTAGTGAAACATCTTTAAGAGTTTTTCTCAGCACAGAAATACATGGTCTTGTTATGTGTTGTGAAATGCAGACAGCTGCACTGTGGAAAAGTTGCTTGCAGCTGAACTGCGTGCAGCATGTGACTGGTTTGTGCCAACCTCCTTGCAGGAATTTTGGACATTTCAGCCCTGCAGTTAAACAGAGAAAAAAAAATAAGAAAGGGAAAATACTCTTTTAGTAGTGTAAAGGTCCTGGAATTCCCTTGAAAAATGCTGAAAACTACTACCTAACTCTGGTGTTAGTTGCTAGGAAATCAGACAACAAACAGAAAACTTAGGAAACATATATTTGGTGGTTTTGCTTTCCTCTGACTAAAACCTACGTATTCACTGAAGATTGAGCAAGGGATGATTTACAGATCTTTCCATATTACTGCCTGTCTGGTTAGCAGATGGTGTTCATTAACCAAAGAAGTATCCTTATTCTCATAAATAATAATAGCTGAACAGAAATGCTGTAATCTGTGGAAAACTCTATTATTTGCTAGGTTTTCAGATTTATTCACGGGTATGTTTTAGCGACATGCTAGAAAAATCCCATCCATAAAGGTTAAAGAAAACTGGCACTGTTCCTGTAAAATCAAAGTTAGGGAAATGAAAGGATAGAGAGTTTTCCAGTTGTGGTACTCATGGTGAAACCTTTCAGTAAACTCTAACTGCAAGGAGCATGTACTACAAACATTTGCCTGTACTACAATAATACTTGTGTGAAGTATAATTTGGATTTGATTATGAAAACTTTTGCTCCCTTGGGTAGGTTTGGTTATAGAATATTGTCCAGTGGATGAAGTAGAATAATTTACATAGGGATTTCTGCAAGAGAGTAAAAACTCAAGTGAGATACTGTTTTGGGTTTTTTCTACTTTCTGATTTGTTAATATCCAACCTTGCTCATCCTTAGACCTAATGTGACAGAAAGACACTGAAAAGGAATAGTCATTTTTGAAAACTGAAAAAATGGCAATTTGTCAAAGGTTACACAAGAAATAAAAAACAGAACTATGATTCAGGCTTAGAAAATCTGGACCTCATCTCCGTTGCTGACCTGCAGGGTGATATTCTGTTCAGCAATCCTAATGGATGCCTGACAAATGTTTCCAGTGAATGGCTTCTGCATCTTCATCTAACTTCTGTTTCTGTAGTGCCTCTGAAGAACTGACAAACTATTTAACATTGACCTGACACATATACTGACAAGGTGAAACAGAAAGCAGAATAATTGGTGCAAATTTGGACTATGTGGAGAAGAGACAATTAAATTTAAAAGATCTATTGACAATCAGGCAGCAAAATGAGTGAGCTTCCAACGAAATGCAGATGTATATATAAAGCTGTGAGGCCCTTCATGCATGTTGCTTAATAAGGTGAGTGACTGGTCTAGGAAATATGTGTCTTCTCAGACATGACAGTTGTCACTGGTGTAATTTTGCACTGAGAGACCTTTGCCCTCTTGGCCTCCTGATATTTTTTTTTTTTTTGGGAAAGCAATTTGATTGGCATTCCATCTTTGCAATATGCAGACTGTTACCACAAGTTTGTTCTTTCTCAAAGGGTCAATATCTACCCCATATATATTTGTCTGTATTAATCTTCCTAAAACAGAGTGAAAATAGATTAAGCACCTTGCAGATTCAAGCTTTCCACTGGTAAACAATCCTTTTGAGGCCTTGACTGCAGAAGAAAACATTAGTGATTTAGCCAAATCAATTCTAAATCCATTCTCATCAATGAAACCCCCTTAGAAGAACAGCATTATATCAGAACCTCAATATTTTTTAAACTAACTTCTCTGCACTAGAGCTTTCTATCCAAGTTAAAATTACATAGGACACTTTTAAGCATAAATAATGGCATTCTCCTAAGATCAGTTACTAATTCTGTCTTTGTGAAAGCCTTTAGGTTTTCAAAGAAACCACTTTTTAAAGCAAGTTTCCTCAGCAGCTGGAAGGATCAGATGCAAATGTTTTAAATCAAAACAGTTTTGTTTCATCTATGGCAGGAAGGGCTATTCAAATCACCTATCAATGAGGTAAGATTTTGTCTCTTTTTGACCGCCTCACAACTGTGAAAAAGCTGCTGGGAAGAGTGTCTGAAGCAAACTGCTTCAGGCACATGGAAAATGTAAGTGTTTCTCTCTTTACCATCCAAACATTTGAATGTCCTTAATATATATCTCATAGAGGCTTCACAACTGCCAGTTAAGGAGCACGTGGGCAGCCTGAGAAAGAGTTCACAGCAGCTTGAACTCTACAACACACATTTGTCACTGGAGCAGAAATAAAAGCTCTTCTCTCAGCAATATATGTAGCTCTGTTATTTTTTTGTCAGGTGAGATGTTACCAGATCTGGATGTAGACTTCCCCAGGAATTTGCCCTCAGGGAAGAAGGGACCCAAATGCTTCACTCTGAAGTACCCAACTCAAAGGCTGGATCTCCTGATAAGTTCCCCTGGACAAAGAGTCTTTTTCCAGTGAAATTTTTTATGAACTTTAAAAGGGAGAGGTAAATATAGTACCCTAACCACAGGGACATATCTAAGTTATCCACTCTAGGCCAACCAGGCAGTGTAGCTAGAAGGATGTAAGAGGAATAGCTGTATTTGTGCATGACAGCAACGGAAAAAAGAAAAAGAAATTTTTGGAATGAACAAAAAGATGACAACTGCAGTCAGCTCTGGAGGAACTTGCACTCACATTGCAAGCTGTCAGAAGTCACAGCTGAGACGTTCTCAGCCAGCAATGACATTCCCTAAGAGCCAGGCCTACCTGACCCCACAGATCCTGGTCTGCTGCTTAGACACAGCCCTGCATTAGCAGTCTGGGCCCTGTGCAGCATTAGGGTGGAGCTTAGTGTCCAGGAATTAACAGAAGGGCAGTGCTGTCTGACAGAGAAATGAATGTCAGGGCAGCAAAGGACTGCAGAGGGGTGGGAAAAGAGGGAAAACACAAGAGTGTTTACCATGCAGGCAGATTCTGGAAAGCTTTGAGAGCTTTAGAAAAGCAAGTTAACCCAGCACCATGGCTACTGTATGGAACTGATGTCATCTGGCTGGGCATAAAAGCCTCTGCTTTTTCTTCTTTTGTGCAGCTCCAGAATGACGTCACCCCAAAGCAGAAGAGGTACCTTTGTGCTGGGGCCCTTCCCCTGCTGGCTCCTGCCACACATCCCGCTCCCGGCGTGTGTCCCTCCCTCCCCCAGAAACGCTCCTTCCATCACCCCGCTGAATGCAAAGCGCCTCTGGGGGGCCGGCAGAGCCCTTCGGGAGCCTGCAAGCTCCAGCAATCCGTGGTAGCAGCAAGGAGCTTCCATTCAATCCGAGTTCAGCACGCCTTACACTGTGGGGGCTCTGCAGCCCACTTCAGCTGCTTCACAATGCTGCCAAACCCGAATGCTATGGACTGATGACACAAGCAGGGCAACTGGGGCAATTTAATTATTTTCAAGGTTGGAGCCCCTTTGGTGGGATATACAATGCCACACGATTTAACCTTGTTACAGCTAACAATTGCTGTTAAATAAGCAGAGTAAAAAATACTACATTTGTAGCCTCACTTATGAAGAAACTACAAACACAGTTTGCTGTTTTGTAATCATTAACAGATTTGTTTATAGTTGGCATGCATGCTTGCCTGTTGAATAAGGCCTGTGACAGTTTTCATGACATGGAAGAACAAGAGAACAAACACCCAAAGCACATCCTGGCCAATGTCATTTCCTGCAGAGAAATGGGGCAGGGGCAGCTGGAAGCGGACACTAACAAAGAAAACAAGTACCACTAAATTAAACTAGAGAGAAACCTGCACAGAAAACAGAAGTCTATAGAAATGGGGAAAACTGAGGGCTGAATGTTCATGTTAAAAGTCCAAGTCACTCGCTGTTACCCATGAGAGCATCTGTCTCCTGTTCAGTACAGAAATTCGGGACAAGCCCCTCATCCCTGTGCCTACTCCTGGAAATGAAAGCATATTTTACTAATAGCTCCAGCTCTCCAGTCAGCTGATCTTTGATGTGTACATGTGCAGAAACATTCACTGGGAAAGCATGTGAAGAATTATGAGGAAATGCAACAGATTTAGAGCTGTAATGGGTTATTTCTATTTAGGTGGCCTAGAGTGGCATAGGCTGGAACTCCATTACACATACAGGGGAGGAAACCTACCTTTCCAGAGGAAACCTGGCCAACTTACCATTAACATGCCATAGCATCTGGAACCCACTTCTAGCATTCAGTCCATCAGAGTAAAACTCCACATGAAGGCTGGTCCCTGTAGTGCTCCCTGCCAGTGGAAGAGACTGTCCACAGAAAGTGCCTATCAGGTTGGCTTGTGCATCAGGCCCATCATAGAGCTGAAATGAAATTAAAAAAATATCACAGTGAGTAAAAAGAAGTTCTCCAATTAAGCAGTTCCCCAATGTTTTGTAAAGGATTAAAAAAAAAAAAAAAAAAAAGCAATTACACTTCTCCCACTGGCCACCCTTGCACAGCAATATGAGTCTAGGCAGTGTGGAAAGATTTGGGTAAAATGATGAGTAAATACAACGCCAATATGTCTTTAAACCTGGCTGCACACTGTGTGCAGTAGGAAGGGTTTGCTGTTTCTGTTTTGGTGTGTATTGGGGGTTGCTGGGGAAGAAGATAAAGGGCAAGTGGCAATGAATTGAAATAGAGAGAAAAAGAGGATGTTGTAGGTCTGATTTGCCCATGCACCTAACGTGCTGAATGCCTCCAAACCCCTTGGTGACAACTCTGTTTACATCTTCATCTGTTTAAGACTGCACTCAGGTGATATGAGGACTGCCTGGGCTTCTGATGGAGAAAAGCAAGCAGTCAGCATCACAACAACCTCCAAGAGAAGTGAGGACAAACTGAAAACCTGAAGTAAAGTAAATCTTCAAAAACACAAGGAGATTTCATATGTGTTTATTTACAGTTTCATAATCTCATGCTAAAGTTTTGCTTTGGAGGAAAGCTGTAGTGAGACATGATTCTGAAATTTGATTTCCTTGTCATACTCTATGTGCCAGTATTTTGACAATCAGTGTGTTAGCAGGTGTAGCCAGTCTGAAAATCAATCTGTTTTCAAATACAGATGAGGAATCCTCCATCCCACTCTTAAAATATCGACACTCTTAAAAAAAATCAAAAATCAACCAAACAATCAAAACAACAAAATGCTAGGGTAATATTTCTGCATTAAATATTTAAATGATGTCTGAAGACAGTAATATACTCACAATTAAATGAAAATACTTAATACATCTTTTGATGGGGAGATAGTAGATGCTTAGAGCTTTTTAACTTCTTTACATTTGTTGTCTCCAGACAGTTTTAAATGGTCTTTCAGATTCTAGTTTTGTACATTTTTTCAAATCCAGCAAATCACACTGAACATCCCTGTGTGTTCTCACCATGGCCCAGTGTCATTTTTCAGGTGTGAGGAATGTAATGTTTGCAAAGCTAGTAAAAATGAAACATTTTAGCTAGATTGCCTTTGATTTACAATATTAGATTGCTGGTTATCTTCAAGTTAGGACTTTATTATTTCTACCTTGATTATTTCTACTATGATTCTTAAAGTTTAGGAAAACAGCAACTCTTGTCCTTTATTATCACTTTGCAACAGTTCATCTGATCTTCTGTCTCACAAAGCGTATCTTCCTAACACAACCCAGAAAATTACTGGCACAGAAACCATGTCTGAACATTCTCATTGTGCATGTTTGGCATGCTTCCTTTCAGAATTTCAACAAAAACTTTTCTCTCTTCTGATGCCATTACAGTAAAATTGTCTCCATGCAAAGAATAAAATCTATGATCGCTAGAAAAACAGCAAATTCAAATCTCTTTTCCAAATATCTTTGATTCCACTAAGAATTTTGCCATGTTCAGTACTGTATAACTCATACTATGGAAATAAGACATTTCAGCAAATATTGATTGACCATGCTAGCTACTAATTTTTGCACATATTTTCTGGCAGACTCGCATATGAGAATAAGTCATTACCCCCCAGCCTTTCTGTTGAAAATGCTGGTCTTGCAGAATCTTCAGAAATCTTGTTATTCATTTAAAACACAGTTGGGGCCAAGAAATCAACTGAATTGGTTTCAAATCCTCTAGCAGACAGTTCAGTTTAAATGTTTTGGGGCTTTTTTAACAAAAACAAAACAAAGCAAAAAAAAAAATGGAGTTAGTTCTGCCAGAAGTTAGGGGCAAATTACAGGAACAATTCTATGGTAATATTCCATGGCAAATTTCATGACTGGTGACCATCAATCTAATACAATGAAAAGCTCAAAGCAAGCTAAGTGTATTGCAAATTAAGAACTATCACTCTACTTGGTATGGTTTGTCTTGGTGAAATCAGAAAAGATTGGAAGTTTCTAATAGCAGACACATTGCTGGTAGTGATCAGATGTGTTTGAAAATAAACATGAAACTGACCTAAATATTAGATGGGAGTAGGTTGAATATCAATCTGTATTCTTTCCACATGTAAAATTTGAAGGACAGATGAGCTGTCCCATGCCCAGCATCACAGTTGTGACCTTCTTCCAAGCCAGGGTGAGAGATTTAAAAATTCTTTCAAGGCATAAGTTCAGCAAAATGAAATCAAGCCAGATCCAATTAGATTTTTTAATAGTACTTCCTTTGACAAATTTGTGGTGTATACTATTCATATTTCTGTGGCTTCAAGCCATTGAAATCTTACACCAGAAAAATATGAATGGTGAAGAATGAATCAATGTGGAGATCACTGTGAATAGTAGCTAAAACTATGTCAAAATACATATTCACAATGTACTGTTAGTACAATCACTCTAGTGGTTACAAATTGTAAAAAACCCATTGTAAAGAACTATGGGCTAAATCATACCTAGAAACTTCCAAATCCAAACAACAAAAAACCTTCATGCATCTTCTGCAATTTGATTCATCAAGGGAGCATTATTTTTATCTAAGACAGAGAATGCCATATTTCTATGTCATTTCCTCTGAAAACAGTCCATCAGTTTTTCTAGACACAAAGCATGGTTACTATGGCAATCCCTTCATGCCGTGCTGCCCCGTGGGTTTGAGTTCAGAGACGCATTTCGCAGAGAATTTGAGCGCCTGGCCAGCTGTAACTCATTGAGAGAGGCAGAACCAGGGCTGCTAGAATTACAGCTGGGTTGTTTGAGCTGTCTTTCATTTCTAAATGAAGGGAACAGCTGTGTGTTTTCACAGGGCATTTTGAACTTCTCAAACCAACTTTTGCTCTCACACAAACACGGGCATGTGAAACTGAAGCTGAACACAGCTCTCATGAGCCATAATTTCTCTCCTGATCTCTGAGATAATGTTTCTTGTGTCAGGTCCTGCTTTGTCAGCTGTGTTATCTTAAACTGCTGCAAATCAAGGGAAGGTTCCTCTGCAGTCTGTATGAGGCAAGATACTGCTTATGATTGTGCAAGACAATTGGATTTTGGGGTGGTGAATTAGTCATTCCTGCACCATACTGACTTCAGGAACTGGTGATTTGACTCCCTTCCAGCTCCCCATTAGGAAGAAAGTGCTTGTTCCCCTTCTGTGTATATATTGGTTTTGTAATATATTTATTTGTTCAGACCTTTTAGCCTCCACCAGAAAATCCAAGAGCTTCATAATTTGATTTTGGCAGACAATTCAACTGGAAAAGCATGCAAACACCTGCAACACATGTTCAGATCCTTAGCCTCTCCTTTTTAGCCAAAGCAATTGCCCAGCAGCAAGCAGAACGCTCCATTGGCCTGCACCCTGGCACTGGGTCCAGGTGGGGATGTGCTACATTCGAATGAGTAATTAGGCACGGCTCAATAACTGTTAGAAGAAACTCCTTACCAAGCCCCTTAGGAGCAAGTGTATAGGTTGACATGAAGGTAAAAAGGGGAGGTACCAGCTCTCTAAAGGACGAATCAAGCTGTGTGACTGCCCCACAGCGAAGTGGCAGCTGAAAACCATCCGCTGTACGCTAGAACGGGCTTGGGAAAGCAGGACTAGCAAAAGCTGCAGGAAGGGTTTGGCTTGGGTAGCTCTCCTGGGGGGACACCATGGTCACCAGTACTGCATTTGGGCTTTTCTGACTCTTCAGCTTGGAAATATGTCACTAACACCAATAATGATGCCCT
Source organism: Horornis vulcanius (assembly GCA_013401035.1). NCBI lineage: Eukaryota > Metazoa > Chordata > Aves > Passeriformes > Scotocercidae > Horornis > Horornis vulcanius. Next base: position 5,058 of record VZUA01012711.1, on the reverse strand, counting down.
GGAGGCCACAGCTGTTCACTTCTCTTTGGACGAGCAAGCAAAAGGGCATGACCTGTGTTACAGAAAAGCTCATTACCAGAACTGGAGCAGGGGCTCAAAGACTGAGCTGACTGGAAAATGAGGTTTCCTCTACTTGGAAGAAATAAAGGTCTATAAAAAATGGGGAAAAGAAACTTGGAATATGTTCCATTTNGAATATGTTCCATTTGGACATACTTGAGGTAGGGACAATTTTCTAGCCGAGTGCCTTGTCAAGCTTATTCTGTCTTGCAAAAGTGAGCCTTTCAGACTGGTAGTAAGACTCCATCTGTTCAGTTTTCCTGGCAGAAAACTAGGGGGTGGGGAGCAGGGGGCAGGGAGAGGGAGGGATTATTAGGGCAAAATATCAGTTTCCTGCTGGAGAATATTGCTTCTATGAAAAGGCATGGGATTTTTTCCATCAGGAAAAACGTTGCAGAGGAAAAGCCCATGCCTAATCAGCTCTGGAAAAAAGCTGCTTATATACACTAGTTAGTCATAACACATAGTCTAGATCAAGAGGTGATAGTCTTCAAAAACAAACTTTCAGTTTTATATGAGGGAAAATCTATCCTATGAATACTGACAGTTCTCTCTTATTGTTCTGTAAATAATACTGTCATCAGATGTCACAAATTCTTCATAATAATGAGCAATTATATTAATAATTATCTCCAAGTGAGTCTTGAAAAAAAGCATTTGCTGTCAGAAAACCTTTATACAAAGACCAGCAGCAACAGTATTTGCAGAGCTCAGGAAAGGAGGCGTTGCCTTGGATCAGACCAACAAAACCATGAGTGTCCCACCCATGGTCAGAGCCTCTAGGACAGTCTGACACATGCAAGTATCCCTTTCCTCTTAGAAGTGGAAAAGCTTATATGGGATTGTTTCAATCTAAACACCAGAGGCAGTGATTACAGATTTCTAAATAGCTCATCCTGAAAGGAAATGAAAGGAAAAGAAATTTTGGAAAGGAAATTTTGAATGGAATTGCCACAAATATATTACCAGAAAACAAAAAGAAGCAAAAACCAAACAATATAATCCTTATCCAAATAACAGAATGCACTCTAAAAAGGGATCACCATTAACTGTCAAAACAATAATTAACACAAAAAACAACAACAACAACAACAAAAAAAAATTCCAAGCAACACATTTCTTTCCAGAAGGGATAGAGTGCAAACTTAAGAACCTGCTGGTCTGTCAGCCAGAGGAAAACCCAAACAAATTAAAGCTCCAGGATATGGCCCAATGTGCTAACTAAGCACCACAGTGACATTGTTTCACAGAAACAATGGCAGCTTAAGATTTTGAGTGACTGACTGCATAGAGCCTTGACAGTTCTGCACAAACAGGAGAACAAAATAAGGTTATGTTCGTGCTTGGATGATGAGAAGAGTTTGCAATTGCCACTAGGAAAAGGCCCTGCTTAAGAACTCATTCTAATTAATATTTTAATATGATTATTTAAATATGTTTATGCCCTAGATGACTATGATAAAAGTCTGACCACCATAGGCACCTTTCTTGTCTCCACACTTTCAGTAATGAACCACTAATTCACTTTATTCCATAGTAGAATGGAATTTGACATCAGGCATCACTTAGACATATGTAGGCATACTAGTTAATCTTGCTGGGATTTATCTAACATCTGGAAATAGAGAAATGTCTAATTTTTAATAGTAAGAATTTTATCTGAGTCTATGTTTTGTCT
>VZUA01012710.1:37825-63113 GCA_013401035.1 Horornis vulcanius | reverse complement strand
AAGGAAGGAAGAAAGAAAGAAAGTTGTGTCTTTTAATATAGGCATGCAGTTCTGTCTACACTGGGGTACTCATCCTCCACAGCATAGGTTAATGTATGTTCATTTACACTTGAGCTAAGGGAAACCCTGAATAGGGACTAGAGAAAACTGGGTTCACTCACTATATCAAGGGGACATTTGCTGGGTGTCTATGAACAAGGTCTGTGCTCTTCTCCCTGTGACTTATTTTCTCTCCCAGAAATAGTGACGTGAATTCTGATATAAACACTCCAAAAATTTTTGAATAATGCTTGCCTATTTCTGTAGTGATAGCATTCTGCACTCTGTATATACTCTTTGTGCATAAGAATAAATTAATAACCAGTTATATGGCTCTAAACCTTGTACCACACATTACTCATTGTGAAATAATTTAATGGCCTTTGATAGCACAAATAAAAAATGGTTCCAGTCTGTAATAATCATATTCACAACCAGGCCTTCTCCTTGGAACTCTTTTACCAAGAACATTATCAGATTCTTACTTAAACACTTTGAGGAGTTCCTTGTAAAAGGTTTAGGACCGGAAGATAAATATGTGGTTGATAAACTCCTAATCTCAACAGAGTGGTAGAAACACCTCAAACAAAAGTGTATCTGCTTTGTTTCCTCAAAGCAAAACACTCAAGGAGGTGAACAAAGGCAAAGAAGGGCAATGACATCCTAACTCTCAAGTTCCCACTGCAACAGTTGAAATTCCATGAATCATCCTATCAGTCACCATAGAGCAGACAATACAGTTCCTCTCAATGCAAAAATCCAGTGTCCACACAAATCAGGCACAGGGAAAAACCCCAAACCAAGCACAGAGACAAGAGTCAGATCAAAAGTAAAACAGAATTTGGCTTTGTGATTGCATATCAACTTTCTAAAACTTCAAGATTAGGAGAAAACAACAATTAATAAAAAACAATAAATGACAATTCATTAAAAAAAAAAATAAAAAATCAGGAAATAAGCAGCAGAAGCCAGGCCAAGCTGGAAATTCCACATCTGATGCAACATCCTTCAGTGTTACAATGCTGCTCAAGACCCTAATGTGCAGATACTCACTAATGGAAAAACTTGTGGATTGCTTAGATCCAAATAGGGGAAATGACTGATTTCCTCTCCCCTTCCTCCAAACTATGCAGTGCTTAGGAATGCGGCATCCTGCTTCTGGACTGAAATTCCCAGAAACTGTGCTGTCTATAAATAAAAAGCCTGATCATTTTCTCAAGAGGACTGGGCATGCAGATGTTCTTGTGTCACAGCATCACGTCATGTGAAGGTTAGGCTTGATTCCTTTTCTTTAGTTTTAGAGCCCAGCCAGGAGAAACACAGAAACTCAAGGAAAAAAGCAAAACCAAACCAAACCTCTGCAAAACCACACAGAGAAACAAAAACATAAGAAAAAAAATAGAAAAAAAAGAGAAAGACTATATTTAAAAACAAACAAACAAACAAACAAACAAACCCAAAAAAACCCCCAAAAAAACCCCAAAACAACAGCTCTAAAGCATCATTCCCATTACGTTTGATCTTTTCTGAGTTTGAATATCATCCCTCTGGGGAACCATGGCTGGGACCAAGGTTGCACTAGACACAGATGAATGGGAAAAAGCATCTCTTGAGCAGTTCTCAATAGCTCCTTTTTACTGCTAACAAGGATATTCAAAAAGGGAGAAAAAGGAATTGTGATCTCCTTAAAGATTGCCCAGGAAGATGCAGCAGGTGTGGGGGTTTTCAGGTGTCTGGTGAGTATTGGGAGAAAACCTTAATTATGGATTTTCCTACATTGTAGGGAAGACAAGATGGGCTTTCTGTTGAAGGACTGCTGCTCCCCAAGTTGAGCTGAGGCTGCCAGTAGTCAAAGAGTTAGTGTGAGTTTACTCAAAAGGAGAGGATAAACAGGGCTGAGGATTAAAGACCCTTCTCCATGTGGAGGGTCCACTGAGAGGATCTATCAAATGGGCAGGACAGCAAATTAAAAAGCAGATTATCCCCCTTGCGAGAAGGGACAATCAAAACTCCTTGGAACTGGGATATGTGTGGTGCAGTAAAGGATTTAGGGATTTTAATGACTAGTGTCTTTGGTCTGATATAAACTTAGGTCAAATGAGATAATGACTGCTTACTTTAGCCCAGATTAGCTCGGTAGAGGCATGGTGATAATAATGCCAAGGTTGTGGGTTCAGTCTCTATATGGGCCATTTACTTAAAAGTTGCACTTGATGATCCTTTCCAACTCAGAATATTCTGTGATTCTGTGATCTTTAATTAGGTTTGTGCTCCTAAATAGCTGCATTAAAGCTAGTGTAGGAAATACTGTTTTCCTTCCCATTTAAACCAGCAAAATGTAAATTTTTCACTCCAGTTTTAAGCATATGCACAAGTATTATAAGAAGTAAATCTTAACAGCTTGTTGCAAAAAAGTTACTCTGACTTAGCAGGAGCAAATGAAGGAGAGCTACCAGAGTGTTCTTTTCAGGGCCAGATTGTTCTCCTCCACGTTCTTAAATATGTTGGTTGCCTTATCCACCAAGTATCTCATTCACATCCACATTTGGGAGCCTTGACTGAGTGACCCCCTTACACAACGCTTAACACCTGTTGAATAACTAAAGAATTACATCATGCATATTCTACAGTGTCATTATGGACACTGTTGTCAAACATTACCTTGCCAATGCCCTACAAAACAGCTTCACAGATGTCTTTCAAGCACACTCTGCTTCAACTTCCTCGTTATCTACTCTACAAACCTTTCCAACACAACTCATTAATTCATTACAAGGTTAACTGCTCTTGTTACTTCATTAGCTGAAACAACATGATTTTTCTTGTGCTTTAATAGAAGATTCAATTTAATAATTTAGTGCAATTTATTTCATTCATAGAAAAAATATTCCTATGACTACTAAATCTAAAATATTTTCAGTAAGGCTGATCAAAATTATTTTCTGTTTGTCCAGTCTTTACTGCAAAAAGCTTTATTATAAACAACCAATATTTTAGTATAGTCAATGTAGGAATATTAGTTGACCTACAACTGCCTGTGGAGGAAAATATTAGAGGTGAAAAGGGATAAGAGAGATCTGGCTCTGCTGCATTGGGCCTCGTTGCTAAATTCATCAGATGTTTTAGAGAGAGCCTACCCTTATTTGCCTGCAAAAAAATATTACAGCAAGCCTTTTTTCTTTCCCTTTGTAATATGAGATACTCTGATGATAGTGTTCACTTTATAGACAATATAAACCTGAGGATATCTGAAATCAGTGGTTTCACGTGCAGCACACAGACCTAATATCATATGGAGTTCTTGGTTTTCTGCCCAGAGTTCCTCAGGTATGTGGCAACCCCAGGAACCAACATCAGCAATAAAATTTCCTGATGTAAAACTCATGGGAATATATCCTCTATTGCTGTAAGTTGGCAAAGGTCCATTTAAATCACTACAACAAGAGAAGATTTGACCCCAGGACTAGCAGCAACACACAATAACCCTCTCTAAGGATTCCTAGAAAAAGAAAGATTTCTATTAAAAGAATTCACAAAATAAAAAGCAAAGTTTCATTTCAACCTCCAAAAAAAGTCTGAAATGAAAAAATGACAACTCCCTCAAAGTTAATGCTGCAGAGAACATATTTGATCTCTGTGGCCAAGGCGGACTTGACCTATGCATTTATGGCCTGAGATGGGGAAATTTAAAACTGAAGGAAAGAGAATGACAATCATAGTACATTTCTGGGGGTTATTAGTACATTCCCCTGACAGCTTCTACCAGCTCTGTGTCTATGGGGACCTTGGAGCTGCTTAAATGCTCTTCCCACTCCTGTTCAAAGGATTGCTTTTAAAAATACACTTTAAGCTGGCAATTTGTACTGTAAAGAGGGATTCAAGGCCAAAAATGCATCCACAGAATAAGAACTTGAAGCAATAATGTTGTCTGACCCCTTGGTTGCCACCATTAGATGCTGTTGTTTAATGCACAGTGAGTGCTTTATTTTGGGCTGGCTTGGCATTCAGCAAAGAACATTTGCAATGGTTATTAACCCCGTGTTCTACACTTCCACTGCAGCAAATATTTTTGGTAGATATTATATAATGGTAATGATACATTGTGGATGTAAATTTTTCTTGGGAGCTGACCTCTTACTCGATTAAACAAGTGGTAGGAGGTTATTTGCATGTGCTGTTTCAAGATCATCTTCCTCTTCTAATTCTGTATGAGAGATTGTTTCCTCTCCTACAGTGAAGGATACTAGGGAGCAGATAATTTAGATTCAAGGTCATCATCCTTCAAAGCAAGTAGCCTGAGCTACTGCAAGTAATCCTATGACATGCAAGGGAATTGCCTAATATGAGTAAGATTGCAAAATCAGGTCATGACTGGACTGACGATGTTGGGAAACATGAGGTATTTCCTTCCCTTAAATGACCTTGTGGGATATTACACACCCAACCTTAACCAAGAATGCAACTGAGGAACTAGCATCAATTTTCAAAACTAGACTTCCACTTAATGGTACAGGCTGTGGAAAATGCCACTACTTGCAGGCAGGATTAATTACACTAAATAAAGGAACAGTCTGGTTACTATTCATGCCAAACAACATGACATACTCACCTGTGAATTTTCCCAGCCCGGGATAACCACAGTTGTTTTAGCAACTCTTTGTTGCATTGCATGAGAATGTGAAAATGAGTCATGGAGAGGACCTTGATTGAAAAAAAACCCAACAAAAATCACAGTACATTCCATGACTGGTGATATATTATATGTCACCCAAACTTCATTAGAGCCTCGTATAACCTGAGGGCTGTAATCTCTGTTGAGGTGAATGGCCTGAGCTATATATGTTACATGAATATGCATCAATCCTTTGAGGTCTGCTGTATTCATCTTAATTGAAGCAAAACAATGTTTGTAAGTCAGTTCATCAGGTGCTGGTCATGCTGTTTCAAACTGCAGAACTCCATGTCAGATCTGTATGCTTTGTTCAAATACAGCAAACCTTTGGCCAGTCTGTATTCTTAATTTCTCAAGATGTATCCTTTAAATGTAATTTGTTAATCCAGCTGTGAAACCTACTGGATCACGATTGTCTCTCTTCCTGCCCCATTGCAATGCTCCACGTCTGGCCACCTCTGGTGGGATTTTTGCAGTGCCTGTTTCCAGCCAGCACAGCCCTGTCCTGCCCCACAGAGCCCAGCTACAATTCCCCACAGTTGTGCTGAGCCAGTAGCAGCACAAACTTTTCTCCTGAGCTACCCAGATTTATTCCTGCGACTCAAGCGCTTCTCGGTTGTACAGCAGTGTGCAAAAAGCTAACTCTGGCATCTATCACATGGCACAACAAATAACACAGACAGAATGTGGAGGCAGTGTCTGATGGCAGGCTTCCCAGCTCATGTCCGCCTCTCTCCCGAGCTAGAGAGAGGCTCATCTTTGCTACCAGAACCGGATTACTTATATTTTCCTCACATAAGTGAAGCGGGATTATTAATAAATCTACAGCGTCTCTCAGCTGGCAGAGAGCTTGTATCCTAATTGCAGTGCCTCTTACATATGGTCTGAAATGCTGAGGTGGTGAAAGGCTTACACCTCTTTGTGTGTATTTTGCAGTGCCAGGGAATGACGCTCTGTAGCTCCAGTGCAGCTCAGCTGTGCGCAGGCTGCCTGCAGCCAGGCAGCTCGGCTTGGAAGCAGCCTTGGATCACACAGGGATTTCTACACACCTCTGCAACACTGGCCCCAGGCTTGCACAGAGAACAGGCCCTTGCTTTGGTGAGATCAGAACCTCTCCCTTTGCTATTTAGAATCCAGACCAGCAATTCATCCTGTGTACAATTCCCATGGCTCTCCTTGACTTGTCATTGCATTAATTGGCTCCAATCCCTCTCTATTCAAAACTCAGGAACTTGTTAGGAAGTTAGGACCAAGAGTTGCTGTTTTCTTGCTGAAGTCCTGATTTTACAGCATCTTTACTTGTGGCATTCCCTCTGAAATTGATATGGATAAATTTGCACCATCTAGTCATTTCTCAGACTCTGCGTGAAGCACAACTAAATATAGAAAACACATATCCACAGAGAAAATGATCTTTTTATTATTTTTTTTTTTTTAATAGAGTATCCACACTATTGGTGCTCAGCCAGAAATTTCCTCCCAGGTGCAAAAAGCATGTGTCACAAATAATTGTTTAATTATGTTAAATTCCATGTATCAGGAGTGTTAGTATAATATATATATATATTTACTGAGAGAACTAATACTGAAAACCTGATTTTTCATTGACAAGAAGAGCACAGTAGGAAAAAAAAAGAGGATGGAATTTCATTAAATCAACAGTGACTTAAATCAATAGTATCTCTTTGACTACGGAGTTTTTTGAATGAAAGTTTCACACCGTGTTTTAGTTATATCCATTAGAGAAGTAGAAGAGAATTTTAGATCTGAATTTTTAATATCATATCCTATTGTTTCAAGACTACAGCTCCACTTTTGACGTGTTTTGAAAGAATAGCATGAAATTATCTTAAAATGAAATATGAGTGTAATTGCTAAGTGCTAAGTACTCTCCTAATGCACTTGTTGAATATACTATGCCAGCATAAAATATGTCACAATTGATAAAATTTAGAACATGCTTCAGTAATTTAGCTTAACTCTTAAGAGCAGGATAGAATAAAAGAGCTTCTGTGCAACTTTCTTGCTACAGTTATAAATGTTTCATTGTTACTTTGGGAGACTAGATTGATCTGGAGTATTTTAATTCTTTTTGCATCAGCAATGCTAGAGTAGATAGAGAATTTAGGCAAGCTAAAAATAAATGGTAATATTCTTAGATAGTGTAAATCAGCACTGAGATCAATACAATCATGCCACTTTTCACTGGATTAAAATCTAAGGACATTGGTGCTAAATCACAGCACTTCTCTGCCCAATTAGCTGCTTTTCCTGCAGATAGACAAGATCACCATTGCTTTGCCTCTGTGAGAAACAATTTGACTCCTCTTGGCACATTTTTGCTTTACTCACTAGTTTGAGAATAGAAGCAATGAAATGATTTCACTATAACACTTCATGAAGAAAAACATTAATCTAAAATTTCCTTTGATACATGGGGGTAGTAGAACAGGAAATGGCAGAGCAGCTGAGCTGGAGGTGAAATGCTGGAGTTTTGTGGCCAGAGGCTGGTGATGAAGAGGAGCACAGCCAGGGCCCCCCTGCCAGGCACCTGCAGGAACACCTGCTGCAAGGGGAAGATCTGATGCTCCTCTCTGCCATACAATCTCTGCTGTGTCCACAGCACACAGTTCTCAAACTCACAGCAGGGTTTGGAATGAAGTTTAATGAGCCACACTATCTTAACTAAGGACATCCTTTCCTCACACCTTAGAGTTGGTGGTGCCATGTCCTCAATATCCAAATATGAGTGCATGGAGCAGCATGAGAAAAACCCTTATTTGTAAAATGAACCTGAGTAAAGCAGCATCTACATTGGATTACCAATTATTTCATTTGGTTTCTCAAATGTTTTCAAGCAAAATGTACTTGCAAAAATACATTTATCAATGCAATAAAACAATATATATATAGGTTTATTACCACAACTAACAAAAGTCTTCAAGACACGCAATTTTGTCTTTGATCACACCCAGATAGAAAGTACTGACCATCCATTTTTCACATGTCAGATAACAACAGGACATCACAAGAAACTGAAGTCCATCTGTAGGCTTTTTAATTTTTATAAATGCAAGTAGCATCAAATGTCACCAGCATCTTGCACATCAGGAAAGCTGCAGAACTGTAAAAAAGTTTATACTAGACTGGACCTCTAGAAATCATCTAGTCCAGGGCATTTTCCAGCTGAGTTTTGAAAGTCTACGGGTAGAGATTTAATGATTTCCTGGCAGCCAGTACCAGTGCTAAACCAGACACACTTTTTTCCCCTTTATATTAATGAGAAATTGCATTCTCCTACATTCAGAGGCTCTCAGAAGTGAAATCTAAAGCCAAAGATCTCTGCTCAAGCCTTTGAAGCACAATATTGGCCATAAAATTTCACCCATGTATTTCAGTCTTAGTGTCAAAAATTTATTTAATAGAATCACCCCTTTCAAAAAGAGATCCAGTCTTTATCTGCAGACATCAAAGTTCCCCCTGGTTTCCTTGGCAAATTGCTCCAACAGCTAATCTTCCTCTTTCTTAAAACTCTGTGTCTTACTTCTCATTTGAATTTGTCTGATTCCCTCTTCTAACTAATGGTGTCTTTCATTTCCCCCACCTCTAAATTAAAAGGCTATTTAGTTTTCATCATGGAAGATCGTATGACTTACAGGCACATTCTGCTATACAGGAGTGGCTACAACAGCCTTTTAACAATATGAATAAAAGGCTGAGGAAAATGATCTCATGAAAACAAGTGGGGTTCTTTTTACTTCTGTCTTGTTCACCTGCCAGGGAAGAGAAATTATTTGGGGGTTCTTTTAGATGCTGTAAACAAATTTCCTTTCAGTGTGCTTTTTGTTCAATTAAACAGACTATCATTCTGGTATGTCTAAAGGTGTGGCATCTATCTTTGCATCTTCCCTACACAACATGGAAAAAATCTGTCCCTTCTCCCCCTCATTCCTGTTTATCGGCCAAGGATAAACCTTTGCAAGCCTCTAGGTATTTATTCCAATTTTGTTTTCTTTTTTAGCACATTATTCCATTATTCTGCATTCTTATAGTTGCTTGCAAAATTATTTCCACAGTATAGTCCCTTATTTTAAATATATGGTCTACCTAGAAAGTTTTTGTTTAATTTGCTATTTGAAAATATGTGTGTGTGAAAGGAATTCTACCTTTGTCAATTAATTTTTATTTACTTTCCTTTCCAATGTTGATCCCTTAATTTATTTCTCACTACTGGCTTTGTATTTACTCCCAGATTATGAATCAAAATGTTAAACACTACTGGACAGTTTACCAAACATGATTAGAGCATTCAATTACCCTCGTGGAGGTCCGGGCAGTAAGGAGTTAACTCAAACAACAATGGGCACTCAAATGGGCGAGTTAGAACAGCATGTGGCTGGAATAGGGGCTGCATGGACGTAGGGCAGCACCTTTCTGGGGCTGACTTTCCTGTTCTGATCCACAACACAGAGCACAGGATCAGGAATGGGGTCAGGGAGCACCGAAAGACCCCCAAGGCCCCTCAAACCATTTCCACAAAGGTCCCAAAGAACAGACTGCACATGCTCACTCATTTGCATGAAGAACAATAAACCTAATCTCAGGGTGGGGAAAATTTAGCTGTGCAAAGGAACCCCCATGAAGTGCAGGTGGTGCCCTGCTATCTGGATCCGTGCTGGACCCAGGACTGGTGATCTCCTTTCCTCTTCCTAGCTCATCTCACTTTAACTTCCTTGTTCTTCCCTCTCCTCTTTTTTTTTAATTANTTTTTTTTTTTTTTTTTTTTTTCTGGACCTTCCCAGCCTTTGCCATTCCTTTTCAATTATGGACATCTATGAATCTTGGATGCTCCCTTCTGTGTAAGACTGGGATGCTACACCCATAGATGACTATTATTTAAGACTTGCCAGTTAATTAGTGGTTAACTCATTTAAAGCATGATTTATTTGAAATTAAAGTATCTTATGGAACTAAGGCAAAGTATATATCCATGGGCCAAAATTACCATTGAATATCAGATAGGAGCAATCATACTAAAGACTAATAATGATGAGCTTATAAATATGTATAGCCACATTATTATTATTATTTTGGAGCATTTCATTCTGCTGCTCTGAGAGAAATCAGTTCCCTGCTTTACTTCCAGTTGATTGACAGTTCAAGGGTCACACATTGGTCTGTTTCTCTTCCTAAAAGAGGAAATCTAATTTTAGTCTGAAAGAGACTTAAAAAATCCTAGAGCAAGAGGTCATCCAGCTTTATTAACTGTTCTTTGGGCTAAAATCTTTGATGGAAAACTATGAATTTGGAGGTGCAAAAAAAGATTCTTGTAAAATGTTGATGCTTACCCAGATAGCATGTTAGATCTTTAGAGCACCACAAGTCATGTGAAATGAAATGCACTGGTTTTATCAGAGAGTCTTTTAGGTAGCAGGAGGAAGGGGAAGGAACTTATTCTTGTGAGCATACAATACATGGCTCCAGAAATACTGCTTTTGTTTCCCACTCTCAAGTACCAAAGGCAAGGAAGGAATTCCTAGAAATCAAAACTGTATTAGAAAAACCTTCAAGTATACAAAATCACCAATCAACCCCTACAGAAACAAAACAAAGCTAAACAAAAATACAGATGCATAGGCAGAAGCTACTGATCCTTTACTCTTCTAAGTACACGTGGCATTTTGTGGTCACAGTGAAGAGACCAGAAAACACATCATCCCAGAATAACAGATGTGTAGGTAGCCATGTACAAAGCTTACTGGAGTTATTGGAAGGATTACCACTGGCTTCAGATGGATTAGGCTACTTCTGCACAATCTGTGGAATTCCATTGATCTGTACCTCTCACATAGAAGTTCACAGTCTGACATCCTCACAAAACCAAGCCACTGAACTGCACCTGAGTTCCCAACCTAGCTAACATGCTAATCTCAATGTAGATTCTAAAACAAAACTAAAATATTTCATGAGTATCCCTCCTTAATTTCAGTGGCCTGGTGGTTAAAATATACTTTTAAGATAGGGGAGATTTAAATTCAAATCTGATATTTTTATGATTTCAGGTAGAGAGATTTAGGGGTTAAACAAGCATGGAGAAAATAACTCAGAAGACTAGTGAAATAAAATTCCAGTCTGTCTTTCAATCAGAATTTTCTTAATTTATATTGAATGGAGCAATTGTAGTTGAATACTGAATTTCAGCTCCATTCCAGAATTCTCCAAAAAGAGTGATTGTTTTTCTGAATTGTGGAAAACATTGGTGCAATCTCTTGCCCCAAAGTGGGTTTCAGAGATATATGAACACAGATCTCACACATACCAAGAGAGTATCACTTCTGCTCTTTGCAAGAAAAGATGAAGCTGACAGATGAAACTAATTCCAAGAGTCATTTGTAGCTGCAAATCCTAGATGGGAAAAGGTGTTTTCCTCTAACCCTGTGTTCATTTAACAACCTTTGATGGCAGAGCAGAAGTCTGAACATTTCTTTGTCATTTCCTACTGTTTAATACTTCACACAAAGCACTGGCTTCTTGGAACCCTATTTTTAGGTGTCTTGTTCTGCCCATAAATTATAGATAGAGCTCTGATTTCACTAGGGAGAAGGCCACCTTGAAAAAATGTTCCAAACCTTTTTAGACTTCATCATTTTTCCTCCCTCAGCCTATTTCACTTTAACAATAACTCTAAAAGGACTACAGACTGAGATTCAAATGCAAGTTTGAATCGAGTTTAAATTGATGCATCTACTGATCTACCCTGGTTCACATTAGCTGAAAATAGAACTCCAGTCTGGAAGGGACAGTCCAGTATCATAGAACCAGACAGTGTTGTAGGATAATACTATGGACTAAAGCAGGGCCAAAGGCCTTGTAAATATTGTGTGAATTAAGTCTGTAAAATAAATTAACCTATAAAATAAATTAACCTATAAAATACATAAAGTGTGGTTAGGTGTTGGTTTGTGTTTGTTGTTAGTTTTTTTAATGAGAATTAGATCTTTGGCAGGTAGTTGAACTGTCGTGTTTGGAGATGTGATGATTTAAACAAGGCAAAGAAAGCATTATTTTTAAAATTATTCTCCCTCCTTAGCTGTTCCATCTTTTGATGGAAATGGACAATAAACAGTAATTTCACTGAAAGGAAGAAAAATCATGAGAGATTAAAGCTGATTTTTCATGCATTACAGTGAAATTTTACTGATGATATTTACCTCATGTTTTTACATTCTTCTCAAGGGAAATTAAAACATATTTTTCTACAAATGAATTTAGAAGCATGCTCTTTTACTCTTTAAAGGTTGAAAATTTCAACCTTTAGAATTGACAATATATTGCAAGTACACTTCTGGGAGGTGAAAATGCCATTTCCTAAGGGTGAGTTTGTCAGAGGCAGGGCCAACTCAGAAAAAAGCTGAGTCATTTTTTTCAAATTAATCCGGTATCAGATTAAGGAAAAATTACATGTGGAGACAGAAAAGTATGCAGTATGTATTTTTATTTACCCATACATTAATTACCTATTGTCTTAAATCCTACCTACAGTGAGGTGACTCATTTGACCCACCAATAAAATATTATGAAACTACTGCTGTACCACATAGTGACTCATTTAATATCTTTAGCCACCTGAATTCTCAAATAGGAAATGTTTCTCTGCATTGTTTAAGCCAATATTAATGTTCCTATTTATTTGAAATCTACTTTTCTTATAAAAGTCAATGACACCGAGCTACCTAGTTTAAAATGCAATGTATATATATACACATTCAGGCAGATGGATAGGCAGTATAACATTGACTACCCCAAGAGTGAGATTTTGAAGAAAATGTGTTAGGAGTGAGTACAAGGAAAGACTTGAACACCTACAACGTGGTGTGCTGCAGTTTTAGGTGACTGGTTGACACCAGACCCTGGTTCATGAACATACATTGACTGTACCATATACAGGCAGACTCCGGAGCTCCACACTGGATCCCAAAGCAGAGACCTGCAGTTGCCTTCCTCAGCTGGTGAGGATGATGCTCTGCTGCCAGTTCTGCCAAAGCACTGCCCAGGAGGGTGCCTGGCAGTGGGGGTGAGCCTGTCTGCAGGGATGGCGTCTGAGGTATGGGAGGTACACCTCCTGCTCCCCAAAGAGAGCCCAAATTTGTGTCTACACAGCTTAGTCTGTGTGTATGAGATGCTCTGAAACTGCTGCAGTGATGGCACAGTGCAGAGGATCTGGCTGGACAAACACTGAGATCAAAACTAAGCTCGCAGATGTTTTTCAAGTGCAATTCTTTGGAAGCTATGCCTTCCAGAGAAAACTATATGTCTGTTTATTTTATGTGTGGCCCAAGTACAGTCTTTGAATTGGTGAAGGTGGTGGTTATTACACAGGCAGGCAGGATCACATTCTACTATCATGTCAGTTTTACACAGTTCTGACTCCACTGACTTTGATAGAGATATCCCCAAATTTAAATTGACATCAGAGGAAAGAGTCCATGATATTTCTAAGGAGCTAATGTCCTTAGACAGTCAGTTTTATGCTCATCTGACATATTATTCACATAGGTTTCATCATGGTTAGATTTAAAACTGAAGTTGTAACTTCATTTTAGAACAGATATGTCTTTCTCTGCTTTAGCCTATAGGTCTAGGAACTGTGAACAACAAAATACTTTTGCTTGCCAGAAATACAGGTTTCTGTATGCAGCTATTTCTCATAACAATGCAAATAAGAAATCTGGGTCATTTCAGTCATTGGCTTCCATTAATAGTTAATGTGAGTTATTGCCATTGAAAGTATTCTAAAAACATGGATTTAAAACTTTTCTGCATCTCACAAGCAAATAACCAAAAAAAAAAATTTAGTCAAAATTATTAGGAAATCCTTCATTAAAAACCAAAACCAAAACCAAAACCAAAACCAAAACCAAAACCAAACAAACAATNTTTTTTTTTTTTTTTTTTTTTTTTTTTTTTTTTTTTTTTGTGGAAACAAACATTCTGACATTTATGAAAACTCAAGATTTATACGAAGCTCTTTCCCCAAAATATCTGCTTTAAGAAGAATCATAGTTTCCTGTATTGCAGAAAGAGCAGGGGGAATAAGGACTCTTTAATGCATGTACAAGCAATTTCAAACCTAGTAAGTTGAAAAAGAAGTGTTTGTGACAAGAGGAAACTTTGAAATCTAGTTGCTCCTGCTGCTCCAGTTAGATTCATTGCCACCTGCTTTTGCTGAATTAACATTTCTAGAAAGCTGGACCAGATTCAGGACAGTGGGGCACAGGTAGGGCAATTTAATTTCCTCATTCCTAAGCAGCTCTGACTGTTTGATATGCTTTGTTGCCAAGGCTTAATGACAAATATACAACTTTTGTGCAATTCTTTCTTACTGTAGTCTGTCATTAGGAATCCCCTGTAAAGTTGGACTGCCAAGACCACCATGAAACGCTGGTGCAATAGTGATGCAGATGATTAAATACTATGTTACAGTAATGTTAATGTGGACAGGCACACGTGTATCTGCCAGTGGGAAACGTCCTCAGCGTGGTAGGGTGAAGGCAAATGCAGGCAGAGAGATGGAGGAGCAGGGCTGAGGGTTCCTGGGGTCACCCCCTGCTGCCGTGGCTGAGGGACAGCTTCTGAGCCTGCCCAGCTGCAGCAGCACAGCCCCATGCCCAGGGCTTGTCCTCCTGTCCAGTGCTCCCCTGTAGCAGTGTGACCACCAACAAGTGCTTTCAGGGACACACACCACTGTCCCATTCTTCCCTGTTCTGAGGATGAGGATGGAGCTGCCTTCCACACTGTGCTTCTACCTTTATATCCCACAGGACCCCAATTCCATAGTATTCTTACATGGCAAAGGGGAGGTAAGGAAGAATTTTCCTATGTAGATAGTAGGGCTCTTTGATGTTTTTAATAGAGTGCTGCTAATTGATTGTTACTGCTGGTCGTATCTGTGTCCTGCCAACTCCCCCCTGCTCCCCACCATCACATCCCCACCCCCTCGCCCCAAGATTTTATTGAAAGCAAAATTATTTTGCCAGAGTAAGAACTTAGGTCTTGGATAATATTTCACTAGTTGCACAGCTTGAAATCACAAATAGACAGCATTTCCCTTTGAAGAAGTGGCAGACTGAAAAAGGTGAAAGACAGTAGGGCAAAACCCTGAGGACAGATTTGTGCTACTATTTCTGAGGAGTTAAGAAAGGAAGAGGGAGGAAGAAAGATAAGTAGGGGAAAAGAAACTCCAAACATACACTTTGCGTTTTAACCTTGAATTTGGAAATGAAGAGTATAATGTTTAAAAGTATTATTTGTCACTCTTTATGATCTGTCTTCTCTGTCTTTCCTTCCTCCAGCATTCCCTCCCCCATGCCAGCTCGATCTCTTTGTGTGAGTGTAATAATAGATAGCCCAGCAAGGCACCATCTCTGTTAACACACTTCTGACGCTCTTCTAAGCTGCTGTTTTCAGTGGAAAACTCTGCAGCTTTATGATATGATATCTTGCAATATAATTTCCCTGAATGATTCATATAATTATTGTGGCTACTTGCAGGCAAAAAGCCCTCATCCATTATGCCCTCAAGAATTGCATGACAAACCCTACCGCCACTAAACACACATGGCAGTCTGTAGCCTGTACACTGCTTGACTCACTCATATTTTGGACTGACTTCTGAGCAGTGATTCAGCTAAGCCCTGCCCAGCCTTCCATGCTGATAACATTGGAAAAAAATGAGAAAGCTGCAACATTAGACTCATTGTATTCTCTCAAAACCAAGAAAAGCCTCACTGTTTTCCTGTTGCTGTTTTGTTGACACTTCCTTGCTGGGTCCATAGTATTGGCATATGCTTATTATTCACCACCTAAAATACACTTTCCTCAAAAGCAAATTACATGACAGTGAAATTTTCAGCACATGTCACTCTTCCACAGGGTGCTAAGTTTATTGTTCTTATTCTTGAGGGGTTCCTATAGAGCAAAGTCAGAGAAGAATGCACACTGGTGATATGCCCACAGAAATGAGATGCAATCAAATAGCATTTTCTTAGCAGGGAGATCATCCTGAAGGATGATGGCATCCCTGGAGCTTCTCTCCCTTTCCAGGAGCAGAAGACCCTGTTCAACAGGTGGGAGAGAGGTGGTGGCCCTCACCACTCCAAAAATCACATCCACATAACTCCTCAGCATAAAAAGATTCACCTCTTTGAAACTGAACAACCTCCACTGCCCTTTTATTGTCTCAAACCCATCCACCTTGAACATGATAACTTAATTATATCCCAAACTGGGCAGACTGAAATCTCATTTGTGACATGATCCTTTTGGTGTATAATAGTCTTAACAAGCCTTAATTTTCCACTCTGTCTTCCTGTCATAGTTACTTACCACTGCTAAGAATAATGAGATAAAAATGTGAGGTTGAACCGCGCAAAGGAAAAAAGAATCAGTACAGAGCAATGCTCACGTGGACTTCCCACAGAGGAATATCTAATGACACTCCTTAGGCACTTCTAAGACTCAGCTGCTTCTCTGGACTTCAGGTGAAGAAGGACCATGTTGCCAGATTTTGGGGGTGGTTTTGCTTTAACATCTTTTTTTCTCAGACACTGTCAGCCTGAAAGGCATGTCTCATCCCTTCTGGCCCATGAAATCAAGGAAAATACCTATCTACTCTAGCAAATGATTTCATTTGCACACAGTTGCCTCAGCATGACCAATTCACACCATTTCATTGTACGACCTTGAGTAACTTGCTTTTTTTCTTCTTTACTTTCATAACTTTCATTTTAAAACCAAAAGTTTCTAACTTCTATTGTAAAAAATATCATGCAAATGTATTCCAAATGCACTCTGTTGGATCCAAAATACAGAATTTAAATTTGTAAAAACCAAACAAAATCCCAATAAAGCATAATTTTCAGACATTTAAGGCAATATTTCACTTAGCAATTTATATTTGTTAAAGACCTTGTCCTTAACTTGTGGAAACATGGCTCTATGATTCATTGAAAATAACCATCAACAACTTCAACGTTGATGTATTTACTTATATTCCCACAAACTGTTTGATTAAAAAAAAAAGAAAACAAAACTAAACCACCTTAAAAGTTGGCCTTTTTTTTTTATCTTTAATTGTTTCTGGTGGTGTTTTTGGTTTTTGGTTTTTTTTTTTCATCTGTTTCACTAGCCCAGACAGTTTAATTTTGTTTAGTGTTTTCAGCTGGTTTCACCTTACAACTCAGGTTAAGTCTGAAATATTATTATCAATCCCACAGATGACCTTTTAAGGACACTCTTCTACAGGAATGTGATATTATACAGAAAATAAAAATCCTAGACAAGAAAATCTGTTTCCATTTATGCATGCGTGTGCATATACATATAAATTTTAATAAAAAATACAAAATTCTTGGGGTCCTAATAATCTGTCATGATTTCTCTTTGTTAATGCCTTCTTATTAGGAACTTAAAATGTAAGCTCAAACTTACATGCCACGGGTCTAAAGGACACAGCAAAGTGTATGGGGATTCTGCTTCCTTTTCTGGTAAGGGGTACCAGGGCAGGAATAAAGCTGAGCACATTTTACCAAACACTGACAAAAGCCAAGTGCTCCTGGATGAAGGCTGAAGGTTTTGTCCCAACACCCATGCTCTAATATGTGTTTTCAAACACCAGTACCACAAAGATCTACATTCTTCCTGATGTTTGACCCACTCTCCCCACTTCAGTTTATCACCTTCGGGGTCCTGGTACACCCCAGACTTTGGCTGAGGACATCTTCCTTCTGAGACATCACGTCCCTTACCAGAGATGGCCCCTGTCCTTTGGGGTGTTCCAATGCAGTCCTGTGTGGTTTGGGGTGTCTCAGGGGACAGCAGGTGAGGGTTGGAAGGGTGTGAGCACAGACCTAATTTCAGAATGGAGGCTTAAATCTGCTTTACATTGAGCTTCTTGAGCAGACTTTGGGTGCTGCCATTTGTACCAAAAGGAGCTGTATCCCACAGCCCTTCTTTTATGAATATTCTTCTCTCTCCTGGCCAAACACATGAGTCTTTTATGACCTCATCATTATCCCAAGATATTTAATGTCTAATGAAAAAGGTATTTGTTAGTGTTGAATTCCATGGTTATATTTGTTTGGCAGCTAGCATTTTTAGCTTCTCTGACAAATATTCTAACTGTAATGCCTAATCTGCTTGAATACATGAGAGAATACACACTCTTTCTTATTTTTTTTTCTCTTTGTTTTAAAGTTATCCATTATAATTAAGATAAATAATGTCCTGTCACGGAGCACAGAGACCAGAGTCTAAGTAGATCCCATCTGTGTAAGTGCTGGAAACCTTATTGCAGAAATCTCCTTTAGTCAGCTTCTTTGTTGTGTGTTACCACATAATTTTTACCTACAGTCATCCAGGCTGGTTTTGCCTGGTGAAGCATCTGCGGTCTGGACTTTGGGGGTGGAAATTAGGAGAAGCTACAGAGGACTTCAGAGGCACTGTGCAAACACTGCATCCCTTTGTCTCCTCGCTGCCCTTTCCCTGGCTGGCGGAGCCGGGGCCGGCCGGCAGCACAGGGATAGCGGGAAGCACAGACTATGGATTTCACCTGCAGTGCCTTGTTATACAGACCCACTGTGGCGTTCAGTGCCTCTCTCTTCTGCTTGATTAAAGATAATAAGGGACAAGTCACTGACAACCCTTTGAGGCAGGGTGGTTTCTGGAGATAACTAGGGGATGGATTTGTATCATCGCATTTATATTTAGGATTTGATTAGTTTTTTGCTTTATAATTCTAGGGATATTTTTAGTCTAGCTTATTGAGCATTAGAGCAACCTTCTCTCCAGTGACCAGTCTAATACCTCCAAAGCCCCACAAGGGGCTGTTGGGACACTAAAGACCATCAATCCTTATGAATAATGCATCTATTTCCTACCAAGGCTCAAATCCCATTAATACTATAACATTATTACATCTCTTATTTACTCTTTCCTATCTATGGGACAAAAGATTAATTCTGAACAATTTTTTTTTTTTCAAATTAAGAAAAAAAAAATCAGTAGATCCAAATCATTTCATGTAGAACGTACCAAATATATTCCCAGAAGGAAGTGGTTAGAAATAGAAAAAATTATGAAATAAGAAATTACCCAATGATGTGACATAGGCATGCACATCACAAGGTCCTCCCTAAAAATGCCCACTAAAATACATTGAAACCCCATGTTCTGCATGGGGAGTTCCCATCCTGGTGAGAATGAATCCAGAATTAATCCATCTGTGACAGACAGGCAGACTGAATGGAATTATAATATGGATATTTTAATATCAACAGGGCTATCTGTCTGACCAGAAAAAGGAAAAATGCTGAGATCATCAGAACAGGTTGTAAAGCTACTTTCTCTCTCTTTGGATGTGGGTAATTCCAAATGTGTCGTGGCCTAATTAGGCAGAACCCGGATGGAAGAGCCTCTCTCCCTGTAGGTTCACAACAGCCAGATCTCAGCCTCCTCTACATGTCTGACTGCTGCTGCTAATACTTCTACTGCTGATGAATAATTAATTACAGTGAGGATCTACTAAAATCCAGTTGCTCTCAATGTCCTCTTCATACTTAGCAAAAACAAATAAAGTAAACCCCAGAAGACTGAGTAACTTGCCTAGCAGAGCTTGGAAATGAGCATTAGTCATATCAGTGCATGCTCAAAGATAAATCTTATAAATGAAAAAACACACTACTGCATGCGTAAGGTGAAGTATATAAAACTCAGAAAAATACAGCTTTGCATGCATAACTAGATTTTTGATATATTCAGTATCAAATCCAAGAGGTAGCACATTACAAGAAAAATATATTACTGTATCCAGTGCAGTTCTGCAACCTTCCTGAATTATTACCGAGCGGTTTGCTACAGAATTCACCAATACATTGCCTTCCCCAGCCCCATTAGATAATTTGCCTTTGTCCAGAACTGACCACACACTCTACTTCTGAAATGCACAGAGGCAATAAAAAGAATATGGAGCTTTAGCAAGTGAGGCACTGAGGGACTAATATTCAGCAACGCTAATTCCAGCTAAATTTATATTGTATTGAAAGAAAGTGCTGTTAAAGAACAGCTTGGCATACATCGAGACATGTGGTTACCAGATTACTTTCTATCTCCGCTCAAAAACATTTAGAGAATTTCTCATTAAAATTATTTAAAGTGAAACAAGTCAAATAAATCTACTTAAGCTGTTGTTGCATTGCCTCATTTGTGCTAAAAAAATGTTGCTTGTTTTTTACATTCTATTTTAACTGTACATATGAGGCTTTACTCGCCCATTAACAAAATACATCACCTCCCAATTGCTTTCTATACCTCCTTAAATGTTAAACATAAACATATATACCATCTGTTTCCTATCATGAACTGATCCAAAATGGCTGTACTAGACACCTCCATGTAATAGATCATCTTAAAACACCTTAGCAGTTTTGCTTTATGGAGTTATTTTCCTGTGACAAATTATAAACCTATACCTCAAGAACACGACCGATCTGCAGCCCCGATAACAAATTCTGGATAGTTTCTCTCCATTTTAACAAAATGTGCTGGCTTGTATCTGATGCAGCAAATTTTTTTAAAGCCATAAGGCTACCTTTGTTGCTGTGATATCTTGCATGTCCTGTTAATTTCTCCAGTTAATAATTTCTCAGCTAATACTTAATGAAGCATTCTGATTGAAACCACTGCAGTACAAAACAGTCACTGCTATAACTTACAAAATTATTATGTAGCTGTTGTGTAAGTGAAACTGCAGAACAAATTACAGGGTTTATCATCAGTCTGCAACCAAAAATAAATTCCAGGAGGAAAAAAATCACATTTCTGTTTTAAAAAAAAATCATCTTTGCAATGCTTGTACTCGTGAACTCCAGCTATCAAATGTTCAACAGGAAATGGACAAAATATAGTCATAAATGTCATCGAATGAAAATTTGGTTCTGAATGGGCTTCAAATGTACTTTCTCCTCAGGTTCAGCTCTATGAAAAAATGACTCTGTCTGGAGCAAGTCAAATTCAGTGAGGAATTTCTCCTTGACTTAAATGAGCTTTTGACCAAGGCCTCGCAATATTAATGCATGAACCTGCAAACCCTTATTTCCCAGGGTAGCTCCAATGAATCCTAGGCTGATTAAACCTCTGTAGACCTGTGTGCAAAAGCAATACTCTGTCTGCTCATTCTCCCTTAAATGTAAGAGCTCAAATGGTTATGAGACAGTATTGCTACAGGTTTGATCAAAAATAAATGCCATATATCTTAGGACCATGAATAAGGGATGAAACAGCAAGTGTAGAGGTAAAAGAGCTAAAAGGAAAAAATACAAAGATACCATTGCCTTGGACTGTATAATCTCAGCAGAGCTTCTTGCCATGTCAGAGGCTTTATTTCAGAAGTACCTGTTAATGCCTCTTGGCTACACAATCCCAGTTGATGAGGCAGGCAGACTTCAGTGGAAGTATGAGCTGCTTGGTAACCTCTTGTCACCAGAAATAAAGAGCTGGAGTACTGGTATTGTTGCTGAGTCTATAAACCAGTGCTACCACAGGGAACAAATCTGCAAAAGCTTGAGATAGAAATAGTACAGAGATTTCCTATCTAGGCCATTTTTTCTCCAAGGAATTGCTGAAGAAATGGAGGAACAAGGACGAAATACGAGGTCTTTCAGTCTTTAAAAAGTGGAGGGGAAACCTTTTTTACCTGTGTCCCCCCACACAATCTTGTGCAGTTAGAGCTCCCTTTATTGTTTCTGTCCACCTGAACTCTCCAGACAAGGCTGAGGAGACCTCCAATGGATGGACCATGAAGCTTTCCTCTTATCAAACTGTCTCTCTCTGCTGTGTAAACATGTAAGGTCACGTACACTTTTGGTGCTGCATAAAGAACATTCAGCTACTTTTTGAAACAATTGCCATAGTGTTCTTCCTTCTCCTTGTTTCTAGTTTTGCTGCTGCTATTTGTGTGATTTACGGAGGCCGTTTTTATTCCTCAGAGCTTTCAGAGCAATTAAAGAAAAAAAAGAACAAATGCTCAAGTAGTTGAGAAGAATGGAATGAGAAGTTGAGAAGAATGGAAGTAAGTAAAAGTTGGACACAAAGGCAGAGATATCATGAACAACTAAAGAGGAAAGAATAAAATACAGCTTTTTTTCCAACATGCCGTAACAGGCACAATTCCAGATTCAGTTTATTTCAAATTGTAATGTGGTTTAGAGGGGAGACAGCCAGTTGACAGTCAACTTCTAAACAATATGGGCATCCAATTTAATAAAACAGCAATCACTTGTCTATTGTGAACTTCAAAGTCATATTGTATTTATAAGACACAGTTGTTCAAATAAGCTGGTAAACTGATACACCCTACTTGCACTGACCACTTGTATGCCTGGATTTTTCACACCCAGGAGGATTAAAAAAAAACCCCAAAACAAACATCCAAATGGGTTGTTTTGGGATTTTAACTGTTTCATCTTGATGGTTGCACAAACAGGACATATCTAACCTCTGTGCTAACATGTTGGCTCACAGGCTCTGTCCTCCTTTTCACCTTTCCAACCTCAGCTGAAGCTGTTGGAACATGCAGAGGCTACTAATCCACGTCCATACCTCAGCAACCTGACTTCTTCACCCTCAAATTCATGTCTCTTCCCCTCTGCTCTGCATTTCAAAATCCAGAATTAAGCAAACCTACAGTAGATGGCTATGTTGAAATGCACTACTGCTTTCTGCTTTGTAGTTTCCTTGTTGCCCAATAGCTCTGTCAGTAGTATCTTTTTTCCTGCACACACTGCTGGTTTTTCAGTACAAACTCTCTGAGAATTTAAAAAAAAATAAAAGGCAGGATCTCAATAACATAATTAATAAAGCAGTTTTCAGGCTTTTTCTTTTTTTTAAAGCTAGAGTATGACACAGCCCAAGATGACACACATCGAATAAACAGGAAAAAATTTGCCAATCCTTGTTCTATATTACACACCCATTGAACATTTTGGGTGGAGAATCTCCAAGGTCAAGCTCAGTTCTTTAAAAATATTTCCTTTTCCACATAAGGAGGCAAAATATCTCAGTTCTAAAACTCAGTAGCCTCTTCTATTTCTATTGAAACTTTAACTAAATTTCCCAGAAGACACCTGTATTCCATTGTATGAGATTCACCCATGGTAAAATTTAATGTACCCTTCCCATGGCCAATCATGAATTTGCTTAAACTGCCATTTCTGCCATGCCTAATGCAGGCAGTATGTCTATTTACTAGCTCACTGCAAGGTTAACTGGGGAAGGTGGCAAGGGTCCCTTTTCCACATTGCTTCTGCCTCATTCTTTATTTATTGTTTCAGCTCTTTAGCATAATTTTAGACCGTTTCTAAATCATCTAAGACCATGATATGTTAACATGAACTGAATTCACATGCTCAAAGACATGTCAAAGTTTCTCACCATACAACTTTGCCATTTTGCCAGTGTTTTTACTCAATCCTTGAGGGACTTTTAACACCAGCATGAGTGAAGCAGGAGTCACAAGGCAACACCAAACACATTCTGCATGGCTTTTGAGCTGGGTGCATGCCAGGCATGCTTTGAAGAGCCATTGCTCAGAAAGAATGTGGTTCAGAGAGGCTGGTGTTCAACAGGTTGAAGGTCACCACCAGCATGTGGGTCAGGTCAGCCCTACAGCATTCTCAGATGTGTGTCTGGAGCAGGCAAATCTCATGCAGTCCCTTCCAAGTTCTCCTTCCCACAGCTGCACCTCAAGCTTTTGGGCTTGTTTCCCCCTAGACCAGGCAGCTCCACACTCTGCAGCAGATGTCAAGGTGCCTGCCTCCAGCCCAGCCATCACCTTTCTGGCTTTGTCCTTCCCTTAGAATGCCCACTGAACCTCCTTTCCCACACGCCAAACTTGTCCCATGTGCATTCACCTCTCCAGAACAAACAATTTGACATGAAGGTGCAGTCTTGCAGTAACAATCACATTAACTATTTATTCCGCTGAGGGAAACGATGAGTCAAGAGCAGTTTTTCAAATATGGAAGAACTTCTAGTTTCTACTGCCAAGATTATTTTCCCAGCAGGGCTTGTCTTCCACAACGTGACCTGACCCAACGGTGTTTGCACCTGTGACCAGATGTGACTCAAGACAAAGCAGCAAAATAGTACTTGACATTGTTTGCTGTGTAGGACTTAGAGAGAAGAAAGATGGAAACAGAGACACGTGATGCTGATAAGAATTTCTTTTTATGTTATTCCAATAAAAAATACATTCATACAGAAATATAACAATCTTGCAAAAAACAATTTCAAATAAAATCTTGTAAAACAAAATTTTTACAAAAATCTTACAAAGAGATTCTTTAGATAACAGGGTGCTTCAAAAACAAAAAAAGAAATTTCACTAATAGAAACTTTTTCTTCTTAAATTTCAAGCAAAAATGTTTTATTTTTTTTATTTTTCAGCTTGATTGAGGCTCAGTTATCACCTGAACAAAATGTACTTGCTTATTAAGAAAATTACAGGCATTTGACATATGGCACACAGCCCCACCCCATCCACACAAGTCTGATGGTATTTCACAATTGAGACAAGCCAGTGCAAGTATTTTTTGTTTGGGGTTGGTTTGTTTTTGCTTTTTTTTGTTTTGTTTTTTGTTTGATTTTTTGTGGGTTTTTTTTGTTTGTTTGTTTTAATTTCTTGTTTATAAGAATTACGGCTAAGCCACGGACAATTCAAACAAGGAGTTAAAAATACAACAAAACCCAATCGTAAATAGAAATCCATTTTCTGGAAAATTTTGTCTGTTTGGGGGAAGAAAAAAAAAAAAGTGCATTTTCCGGCAATTTAAACCAAAAATGAAATGAGAATGATTTAAGCCTGTGTGTTCCACAGAACCAGATCACTTGCATATACTTTTTTTAAACCACTTATCTACATACATTTCCAGGAAGATATACCAAAATATTAGCAGAGTAAGCAAGACTGATAATTAACAGTAAAAGAAACAGGTCACATGTTTCATTGCATCGACTGTAGTGAGCTGGTTTAAAAAAAAACAAAACAAAACAAAACTGGTTTTGGACAGACTATTCCTACTCTAGGAAAAAACAGTCTTTATTTTAGCTGAACTATGTAAAATTAGAGCTCAACCACCACAACGACTAGCTCACTCACAGGCCCTCCAGTAAGCTGGAAGGCCAAAACCCAAGTGCACTTCTGCACACAGCTAATATTCTTTTAGCATGCCAATATTCGGTTCATATCATTCTTAAATGGCCACAGATACGCTATTCCAGACAACCTAATAACTACAAAACACAGTCAGCAGTCTGAGAAGGACTGAATGCCAACAAAGCCTTTAGCATACCATTAAGCTAAAGGTAAAGCCTCTAAAAATGCTAGATTTTAATTAACTGTATCTTTCATTTCTTTGTCTCCTTAATGACCGTATTGCGGGGGGTAAGGGGGAAGAGGGAATATTTTGATGGGCTGTGGCATTTTCTAGCTATGTGTTCTAATTCTTTTCCTTTTAAAAAAAA
>VZUA01012710.1:0-17456 GCA_013401035.1 Horornis vulcanius | reverse complement strand
AGTCTTTATTTTTAATTCTAAGACCATTTTCCTGGAGACAAGTGAATAGGTGAAAATCTGAATTCTAACATGAAAATAAATAGGTTGTCACTGGATTTTTACATTTGAGGAAATCCTGAAGTGGCAACCAGCTGGTCAAATACTGCCCCAACCTGACACTAACACACTTGTGATATAAGAAACTATGAAGTTTTTAGACCAGTATCATTAATTTTAAGAAGCCTGACAAATAAAATTTAGGATTTATTTAATATACCTGTTGGATGTTGGTTTTAGTATTACAGAAGATCATTTGGATTCTTTTCAGGTTTTAATATTACCTCAATCAGATTAAAAATACAGAATTATGATCCTTCTACTGTCTTCCCAAGAGACTTCTCTGCTGTCTAATTTAGATTTCATTAGACTAACATATATCATTAATTAGACATTTCACTGATAAAAGAATAGATTTTCTCTTATCAAGAGAAAATCGATAGTTTTTTCTCGAGGGAACTCTGAGAGATCTAATTTTCCTGGACTTCATGAAAGAATTTGAACTGATGTTGCATGTAGAATAATTATTATTTCCCTTCCATATCTTGGCAGACACGAGTAGTAGGAATGTCTGATGAAATATACTGGTGGCACAAAGCTGGGAGATGTTGTCAATACAGAGATGGGCTGTACTGTAGCACCACAGAAAAAATGGCCTTGAGGACTGGGGTAATACCAACTGAAAGGGAAAACCAGTCTAAATTCAGTGTCATGCACTTCTGTACCAAACCCAAGGATTTATTTTGTACTGTAGGAAATCATCAGATTGTCTCAACAGAAGAACAAATAGGCCATTTAATCACTAATCAGGAGAACACCTTATCATGAGATCAGGATGAATCTCAACTGGTGGCAGGAAGGTAAATGAAGTCGTGGGGTGCAAAAGTTATTTCCAGAGTTAAATGCTAATGTGCAAAGTCCTAAGTTGCATCATGTCTGGAACCCCATATCTAACAGGAAGTACACTGCATGAGCAAGCGGAGAAGGGTGATGTGGCCTGGAGAACTTTTGTTGAGAGAGAGAGAAATACAAATTTATGCTCATTTAGGCAAAGAGAGATTTTGTCCTCTGAATGAAGAGGGAGAAATATTGGAGGAAGAACATTAATAAACATGACAGGCAAAAGAAGAGTTGCATGGAAAGTAGTTATGCAAAGGTTCAGACTGGAAACTAGGATGTTTTATGTATTTTTTTTGGACTGGGAAATCTTGTAGTAGGGATAGTGGAATGAAAATCTCATTATTAGCAGTAAAAGAGGGCAGGCCTACTGGATCAAGTGAGGGGTGTATAAATTTCAGTATTCTTTGTTCAACCATGATAAAATTTATGCAGAAATGCCAGAAATTCAACTTCAGAACTTGTGGTAATGAAGGGCTAGATTCACATTCTCCCTTTAAAGTAACAAGGACAAAAGCCCAGTGGCAATATTTTTAGAGAGGGGCAGTTTGTGAGGGTATGTGCTTTCTGCAGTCCATTCCTTTTGTATTCCCTTAGCATTCAGAACTGCTGGACTAGGGATGTTAGATACTACATCTGTGCCTTAAAAATATTCGTTTGTAAATCTGATATCCCAGAATTTAATTTCTGTTTGTTTCTTCAGTGTTATTTTATTGATGGTTGTCTGTTTTAGGGGTTTAGGCTATATATGTGGATATGTCCCTTCCACTCATCTCACATGTTGCAGCTCTGAGGAGCAAAAATATTTGCCCTGACTGGACTCTCGTGATTGCATTTGTCACCCTTGTGTCATCATGAAAATCCTCTACTATGGGTCACTTTTAATATTAAGATATGTTTAGCTTCTTAGGAGCAAAATATGTTTCCATAGCATAGAAACCAGTAGTCTGATGGCATCACAAGTTCTTTAGTCACTAAGCAATATTTGAAACAAATAAATATGCATTCAGTTTTTAGGATACATAGCAGACATATTTCAGCCTTTAAATAGGCTTTTTGCCTTTTGAAATAACCACTCAACTCGAGTTGTTATCTCAGTTCTCACTTTGAAGCTCTATCAAAAAGCAAGGACCGGTGGTGATTGCCTAGCAGCTGCACGGTACACAACAGGAAAGAAGGGAAGTTTAATGTAGCTCACAGTTGAGATTGTCCTTGTGTGAGTTTCAGATAGCAGAGCTGGAGGCAGATCTGAGCTGGCACTTACTCACCTCCAACACACCTTAGCCTTTCAGACTCTCTCATGGGAGTGGATATTCCATCGTCTGGTGTCTCCTCTTGAACAAGGCTGCTGTTGTCGTCAGGGTGACTGTTCTCCATCATCACTGGCATTTTGCCTGTACCTGCCACGTGTCCTTGGATGTCATGTTTCCCGTACAACTTTACTCTTAGAGTCATGCCTCCTACCCTTATTGTTTGTGAGATTCAGATAGTCATAAAGAACTCAGGAAATGTCTTTCAGGGAACCCCCAAATATTTTTAAAGGTGTGTTTGTTTGGTTTTGTTTTTTTTTTTACTTTCCTCACTCATACTTTTTTTTCCTTAGGTTTTCCAAATAAGGTTTGCTTCTCTCTTTTGTCTATAATATGTCACATTTCTCAAATCAAAGCTGCAAATACTTTCATAAAGAAGCAGAAGTGTTGTGTTGTCTGCCTTCACTTCTGTTAGAAGAATATCTCTGTTGCAATAATTTTAACAAGGAGTGCATTGAATTTATTGAACTTATTCAAAAAGCACGTTTATGACCATTATAGTGCTGGCTCGGCAGGCTCTCACTCTTCAGAGATGGAAACACATTACTGTTGTTAAGAACTGTGTACAATGATTGCTCTTTCCCCATTTTGTGGCTAACAGGAAATATGTTTAAACTGAGGCATGAGAAATAGACAGCTCAGAAAAGGAATTGGAGCAGAAAAGCCTGTTGCATAAATGGTACAATTTTATAGTATTGAGTAAATGTTTATAATCTGCAGTGGTGAGTTTTAGAATTCATAACAAAACTGCAAGCATATGATTTTTATTTTTTCTTGAGGACAAGGATTAATAGTTGAAATCCTATTTGTACTGTAAGAGATTTATGTCTGCAATTGACATCCAGAGGTTCTGGTAGGTGCTAGACTTGTGGCTCATTGGTTTGACAATATTGAACACAATTCTTACCTTTTCCAAGCATGCACAACCTCAGATCACAATCACATTAAGAACTGAGGATAGGGATGATTTGATGTCTTTAAAAGTCAGTTCAGTATCCTGAGCTTTAGATTGTCAATAAATCTCATGAACTCTGCGTGTAAGCTGGGAGGGGTGAAAAATGTTTCTGAGCTTTCAGATTTGGCAGTGCAGCATAGCTGCATCCCAGCTCTCTGTTAGCATTCCTGTATCCTGCTTCAGACTGTGTTTTTGCTAGTGCACATTGCTGGGTCACGTTGAGCTGCCATCCAACAACACCCCCAAGCTCTTCCCCTCTGGGCTGCTCTCAAGCCATTCAGCCCTCAGCCTGTGCTTGTCCTTGGGATTGCCCTGACCCCCATGCAGAACCTTACACAGGACCACGTTGATCTTCAGGAGGTTCCCATGGGCCCACCTCTCCAGCCTGTCCTGGTCCCTCTGGATGGCATCCCTGCCCTCCTAGCGTGTCTACAGCACACCAAGCTGCTGAGGGTGCACTGACCCCACTGTGCACGTCACCAGCAGGCACCTTGAACACCACCAGTCCCAGTGCTGGCCTCTGAGGAGCAGCACCCACCACTATTGAACAGTGAAGCACTGTTATACAGTGAGATCCTTTGGGAAGTGGACAATATTAGCCAGAACATACTTTTTCTACATTAGGTTCTTATGTAATTTCAGTATAATCCAGTTTCTCTATTAATTCCTGGAATTCATAAGAGTTTGTTTTTCTCTCTGACTATTGCTTCTGTGGCCCTTTAAGGATCACTTTTAGAATGAGTTAGGCAAATGAAGACCACTTTCTAAAAAACTTTTTCTGACTAGAGTTTTTGTGCCTTTAGTTTCAAGGAGAACTTGTTTCCTATGCAGCCCATTTCCTTTTTCGGTTCCACAAAATTTCTGCACAGTTTCTTTATTTCCCTTATTTTATATGATGCAGCACATAATGTAGAGAAAAAATACCAAGGATATGATTTAATAAGTCTCTCTGTGTATGTGTGATATTTGTATTCCACCAAAATCTTGTGTATTTTATAGAGAATTCATTCTGCATGCCCAAAATGAGTTTACAGAATCTTTCCATTTTAGAACTTGAGGCCATTAAAATGCATTACAGCAGCATCCCAAATGTATACTACTGAAAAAATGTTTTGTCCTTATGAAAATGCAACCTGTGTTATCTTCCTAAGTTTACAAATCATGAATATTGTTAGTGAGTACTGTGCCTTACAACAAGTTAAAATAATATCCTGTCCCAGAAAAAAGGAATTAAAAAAAGGAATAAAAAAAAAGAGGAAAAAAATTAAAAAGAAAATAAAACAGGCCACTAATCTAGAAAACTCAGAATGCTTTCTTTATCCCCAGCTCTTGGGTCAGCCTGGCCTGACATGAGGCTGGGAGGTGCACACAGTAACAAGCGTGTTACAGTTTATCTGTTCCTGTCAGCTGCTGCTCCTGGCTGAGTGTGCTAAATCAGAGCTCTGGAGGCTCTATTTCAGTAAGAAATATAACATCAGCACTGAAACTTGTCAGTTCCTAGATTAAGGCTTCACATATGATGGAGGCCCATTAGAACATGAGTACTTTTGAGAACACATACGAGTGGAGGATTTGTAATCATAAAACTGACATGGTTCCAATGGAAGATAGCAATATATTTGTGCCTGTTGAATATAACGCAGAGAAAGCTGACTCCAAGCATTCATATATTAGATGTGAGGTCCCAAAAAAGTACAACATTGGCTTTAAAGTAGTGAAATGTAGATAATAAATAAGTAAATTCCTTTTATTATCCTTCAAGTGTTAAAGCACCGAGGGTTTATGTTTCAAGTCTGTCTGAGCAAAAACGAGATGCACAAAAAAGTTAGATATCTGTGAAGGAGTGAGTATTCAGATATAAAATTGTGGGTTCCAGTTGTTTTTCAGATACTTGCAGCAGTGTACCATGAGGCTAAATATAGGATAGGAAGAATTTTGCTGTAGAGCTGAAATAATTTTCGTATTGTGTTCTATGGTTATACAGTTGGAAAAAGAATCATGGTTTCTCAAATTTAGTTTTAAGTTATGAATAGATAGCAAGGCTTTGTCCAGCACTTCAGGATGTTAAAATCACTTAATTCATTGCAGTGCTCTGTGATAGCAGTTAAACCCTGGAAGAGTTTGATTGAAATACCTTTCTTAAATAATGTGCCACAGTACTTCGAAAATGTTAGGGTCTGATTGTCAGTATATTTAATAGATATAACACTGGCATTACTTAAGCTTCTGCAATTTGAAATCACAGAAGCACACCCTGTGGTTTAGTAGTTTTGGGCAGATGGTAGAACAAGGTAGCTATTTTTTACTGCTAGAAGATAAAAGTGCTATTTGACAGAGTACAGAAAGCCATGTTGCTTTTACAGCAAAATTATGAAATCTTCTATTTTCATGGGCTGGAATTATAAAATTGTGCTTGTGTCACAAGGAAGATAACAGTGAAATGATGTAGGGTGCTGAGGCTTTTCAGGATGTATTTCATTTTATGCTGAATTGTAAATTCATATTGACTGCAATGGCTTTCCAAATAAGTTTTATTTTTTACACATTTAAAAAACTAGTGTGTTTTGATGTCAAAGAAGAATGCTTGAGGCCTTGCTGTGTTCTTGCAGTGCCTGTTGCGGGAAATTGTCCAGAGTTTTATTTTTAATACCTAAAATTAGGCTCTGGGCACAGTGTGGAGGCAATAGATAAACACTGTTGCTATAGAGCTTTTAAGTTACCCCATGAACTCTTTTTTTGGGCTGCTCCCTGCCCAAGATAAAAAGCTGGCATTAGTACTTATATGTTATTTATATATTTGTATGGGATATTTGAGTCATTGTAATGTGGAGTATAACGCTTCCTTGGCATTTTAAAAATACAAAACTGACAACAGACCAGGAAAATATTCAGAAGATGATGAAATCCTGTTCCAGGAGTGCTGCAGCTGGTGGCATGTTTACTCTCTGCCGTTAGAAGGGGAATTTGAATTTGGCTTGCACAATTAGTTTCTTTTTGTGCAACCTTTATGCAGTTGTGAACTGTGCTTAAAGGTACTTGAGCCAAAAATGAATAATAGCAGTGTAGCATTTGAAGGAAAACTATTTTTTCTCTCTCCACACGGTTATGTGAGCTTATATGTGATGCAAAAGGTAGACACTATAAGTAACAGTGCAGAAGTGGGGAAGGAAAGAAACTCTTCTGGGCTAGGCTGGGTGCCAGGTATTAAGAGAATTTTTCTTTTACACTGGTTTTAGGAGAAGCAGCATAACATCATGTGCCATTTATAAGTACTTGATGAAAGATCATGTAGTAGGCCGTTAAAACAAGGCACATATTTGCTTCAGCTGTAATGCCTGCGCGAAGTAGTTTTACTTTAACAGCGACATCAGTCATGTTAATTGTCATGGAAAGTTACTGGTCCAGACACAAATCTCCTCACTCATCCTCATTCTCATGATGATTATGTGGCTGGTTATACTTTACTCACCCATGTGGGAGAATTCTTGCCTGGGGGGGGTTGAATTTTGTACAGGCAGCAAATTTTAGAGAGTTAAAAGGACAAGAGGTTTCCAGTTGCCTTGCATTAAACTGAGTGGTTATTCCTAACCATAAATGCTTAACTACACTCCCTCAGCAAATCACTTTCAAAATAGATATTCATTTTCAAACAAAACCAGTTGCCTTGTGAAACTGTTGGTTGGTTAGGGGAAAAAAATGACCTAATGCTTCTGAATAAAATATCTGATCTCCTGTTGCCAAGGCTGAGTCACTTCCTGTTACAATAACAAGACTGTCATCAGCAAACTTCTCTAGCCACACAGTGGAGCTTGCCAGTGTGTGCATGGCTTTATTTGTCCATGTTGTTAGAAAGTTACCGTTGAAAAACACACTGTACTAAATTTGGAGGCACCAGCTTTGTATTCAAGTGCATTAGTGTCGGATCTGGGTTGCATTTACTCCTGATAGTATAATCTCTTATTTCTTTGTGCAACATAATAATATCCACCCAGCTGTGTACAGTAATGTTGTAATTCTATCAAGGGATTCTAGACACAACATAGTGCATTAATATCATCAGAGCTTTCTCAACTGGAATCTGCAGGATCACAGTCAGCTGTTTCTTATTTACAATGAGATTTGAAAATGAGGAATGAAATTTGCAAAGTACCTGGAAGTTCATTCCACTTTTCACCTAACAGATAACCTCCAGTGCTTTCTGGACTGTGGTGGGTTTTAAAGACCCGTTTAAGCTATCTTTGAAAGCATTGAGCACACAGTGGTTTCGATCACGTCTGAGCAGGACGGGCACTCGCCTGGTTTGCAGGCAGTGGGGGTCTGCTCCCGCTGCACCGCTGACTCAGCAGAGCAGGAATTCATTAGGGCTTTTACATCGCGGCTTGGAACTCATTTCCTGGGCAAAATCAGTTGGCAAAAGTCCTTTCTGCCGTTAAAACAGCTAGAAAATCAAAACTAAATCCAGTGTTTAGCTTCAGTACCATTATTACCCCCTCTCTGCCCCGTGTTTCAAACATTATTTGGGAGCAATGTCTGACAGGCTGTATTCTGGATGATCTGTCAGATCTGTATGTGAACCACAGTGACTGACTCATTCTGTGCCACACAAATGACTTTTCTGAGCCTGTTAATAAGAGATGAGGGGAGTGCATGTTATCTTACACATTCTTTAGGGCTTTTGTCCTAGTTTTCTGTCCAAAAAAATCAAGCCTCATATCAAGCCCCCAAAATTTAGGGCCAGTGGAAAACCTTTGCTCCTTTGTGCCTCAGTTTCCCCCCTTCAGGAAAGAGAAGTTTTAAACTTTTAAATTGATTTGGCCCTCGTGGACAACAGAACTAGACACAAAGAAAACTCTTGTCCTTTCAAGCAAACAAAACGGCCACCCCAAATTCTGTTTTTGTTTTACTGTGTTTGCTGTATTTAATACTTGTCCTGCAGAATCATTTGTGCTAGTTCTTCCTGAGAGCCATGTGATGGATAGTCCTACATGGCCTGTGTCTCTTTTGCCAGAGTTCTTCAGCCAAATCCAGAGAACTCCAACTGAATGAACATATTTGTGAAGTGCTACTCACAAGAGGAAGATCATCACACTCATGAGAAATGTGTCAATGAACATCCTTTTCATCCCCCCATTTTTACAATCAAATTGTAATGAACATAGCATAGAACAAGGATCTTGTTAATAGTCAGCCAAGCTTAATCTTCAGTTTTCTTGCTTTCACATTTTTACAAAAGGAAAAAAAAAATCCACTCTTTTTCTTTTCTCCTTTCTCTTTCATTTAAAAAAGAAAACAGAAAATGTAAGTTGATATGTTTCAGTTGACTATGATGAATCTGGGATAAGTTACTATGCTCTGTTCTCTGATAAACAGAGATCTTATTGTGCAGTCCTGGATAAAGTAACTGATTATACTGTTTGGGCCATGAATGCAAAATGTGTTGCAAGGATTTGGATGTCTGTAATTAACCAGTTGTAAATGCTGTGGTTGGTGGCTAAGCAGCTGTTCAGATCACTGTCAGAATTTCACCACTGTAAAGGAGTGAGCATGTGTTATTCCTTTGTTTCAGGATGGGAAAGAACGGTTTGTATACATTTCTTTTTGCCCAAAAACAGAACAAATGTTGGCTCTAAACTGCACTTACAGTGTTCCAGACTATATCAGTAGAAGGGAATTGTATTTGCCTGAGACTGTCTTTGTTTCTGGTGTATCAGACACCAAGGAGTATCACTGTGACCCAAAGGTTCATTTTTCATGAGGCTTTGCTGCTGCATACCTTGGACATTCATTCTGCTGGGGCAGCTCTCCCTGTCCATGCACTGACTCACTGCCAGAATACATCTGTGGATATAACTGACCCCTAAGTATGGATTTTAAGAATCACATACTTTTTTTTGAAGAACACATATTATCCTAATACTAGACTCAAACCTTCGAGGCTGTCTTAAAATAAACCTTGCAGTTTGACGTGGGTAACTCTTTAGTATTGATGTGTAGACAGTAAAAAACTTTGCCACCAGCAGATTATTTCAGGTGCAGCAGGTCAGCCACTGACTGCCTGAAAATCCTAATACTTGTAGGTGAAACTATAGTGTAAGACCTTTGGCACTCAAGCCTCCTGACTATCTGGTTCAGGGAACGGTGAGTTCTCAGTTACAGGGAGTGGGAAGATGATGTCATTGAAAAGCTATTGCCCTGCTTTGATATTAGTAAATGTGTTCAAAGTTCTCTAGGGGCCTCCAAGGACTGAAAACCTCTCCCTGCTGTGGGATAGAGGTGTTTCTCNTTTTATTTATTTTTTACTAGAATGCCAGTGAAGGACTTTTAGGAAAATAAGTCTGTTTCTGTACTGTTTAACAATTATTTTGAAAATGAGTCTGAATCTATTCCTGTATCATTAATGAAAGCAACAATAGGAGCAGAAAAATCTGAGTGTTAGTGGGGAAGAGGGGGAGGGGGAGACAGGATGAAGTCCTTGGCAAAATAAAATAGTAGGTGCCAATGTTGTGTCTTTTAAGGCATGCCTTTCACTAGGCACTATGGATAACTTATTAGCAATCAAAACCTGAGGGGCCGGATTCCTACTTTTTCTTTTCTGCATGCACAGCATAAAAAAGAATAGAGTGAAAGGTCCTGGCAAGCTGCCAGTCCTCCTCCTCCTGGGATAAGGGGCTGAGTGATACAACACCATGGCTGTGTTTCCTTCTCCCATCTTGCCTATCACATGGGGAAGTGAGCGATTGCTGAGCTTTTTCATGCCTGTGAGCTGGACTGGGCTTTGTCCTCCTTGTTCTGGTGACAGACATCTTTACAGCATTTATGAGCGAGGCCCAAACCAACCTTGGGGACACCTGAAATTTTAAATCTATCTGGATCTGGGTTCTGCTGCTGTCTCATGCCTTTATAGCAGGACCATCCTGTGTACTGGAGCCACAAACCCAGGGTATGTGCTAAAAGGCCAGTAGCAAACATAAATGTCTTAAGCTGCCTCAAACTTCTCCCACACAAATTGATGAATTTAGCTTTTTAAGCTGTAGGGTCTATGCACTGTGAGTTTTATTCCCAGCAGTGAAGTCTGACTTTAATTTGTTTAATCATGGAATACTGTATTCTCTAATATTTTCCATACTGCAGGGAGGCTTGAGCAGGACAGCAAGTATCACAAGACCCCTGATAAAATCACGGGAGTTAACAAGGCTAGCACTTGGAGGAGCTTTGTAGATTCAGCCTTTTCTGCAGCTAGCATTCCAATGAAACAGAGATGAACTGAATGTCTGAAACAGTCTTGCAGAATATTTTACTTTGTGGGTTTTTTTCCTTTGCATAAAGAACCTCTTCAGACCATCTGAATAGGATGTCAATTGTCACACACCAGCTCCTGTGTCACTTGGTCAGTGACATAACTTGGCAGGGGGAGGGTGGAGATGGTAGAAATGGAAGATTTAGCCCTTTTTGCAAAAGTTAAAAAATGTGGTGAGGACTCTCAGCGTTACCAAGCAGTATTGTAGTCCAATTTGTAGCACCACTGAAATTAATAACATTCAGTAATAGCCGGCAGGGTGCTCGGCGTCACCGGTGATGTCACTGTGACACCTCGGCTACCTGTCCCCTGCTCGGCTGCAGCCGGGGGCGGCAGCCTGGGAACGTGGGAGCTCGGGGTCTGGCAGGATTCCAGGGCGCTGAGTCAAAGGTGAAATGCCAGCACCAGGGAGTGCTTGCTGGTTTCGCTGGCTGAAATACCACTCGCATTACACATTTATTATACTTACACGGAGAGAATGCGAAGATAGGGCAAAGGGGTAAACAGCAGGAGGAGGGCTGTGATGGGGAGAGGCAGTGTTCAAACATGATAAAAGTGCAGCTGTGATAAAAAAGCAATAGTGTTGGCTGGCACGTATTGTTGCTGATACAGCGCTGGACATTTATAAAGGTATTTTTGTTTCCTTAAATGGGGGAAAAGCACGTTTTTCTGTATGTGTGTTTACCACGACTCCCATGCAGTTCTGAAAACCTGCAGCTGTTCTGATTCATAGCAGCAGAACCAAAGCAATATTTATGACAGCATATGGGCACTACTTGCTGGAATTAAGGTCCTGGGCATGCAGCTAAACCCATGGAGCTGAAACATACACTTGAACCCCGGTTCTTGTACTTACAGCCAGGCACATACTTCAGTGACTGCAACAGAACTGCTTTGCTTTGATTGACTTCTCCCACTTCCCAAGACAGAAATGTATAATTAATATTGGCTTACATTCAGATAATTGCTCTTGGAAGTTCAGGAGACTGTTGCCACTTGTGACCTTTCTTTTTTTAAAAACATAAACTAGCTCTGGAAATGGAAAAATATATGTTATCTGTTTTTCATTTTTTAGACTTCTGTTATTTTGTGTGATTGTTTCAGTTTTTAAAACCAGCAAAGGACAATCTCCACTGGTACACTTCATCCTCTTTTAATTTGTTTTTAATATCTGTCTTGAAAAGGTACTACAGAAAGAGTGAATTTAGTTGTACTCTAGGAATACTTGTTTTGAAGTTTTGTAATTTTGAGGGAAGAAGCTTCAACACATTTAAAAATAAAACCAGGTTCTTTCACAAGGTAGTGGTACCAATAAAACAAAGAGCTAAGTGGTAGAAAAATTTTCCAACTTCTTGCCTCAGACCATGATGTCTGAGGCAAGAAGTTGGAAAATTGATGATGTAAGAAGAATTTCTGTGCATTAAATTAACTTACCATAACAGTTATTGAGTTCTCATTTTCAGTGTAAAGATTCTGACTTCCAGAGGGGAATCTAGAGAAGTTTAATGAAGAGAAAGAGCCCAAAAAGTTGAAACAGAAAAAAGAAAAAGATTCTGTTATGGTTAATTATTGATAACAAGATGAATGTAATAGCTGTCTCTTAATGAAATGTAAGAAGTGACAGATGTGGTTACAGGGTGTCCTTCAAGCAGACATACACATATGACCCCTCTTTAAGAACATTCAATATCCCAATTCCATGAGCACTTTGTGCTGGGCTTGGCTTTATGCACGTGAGGAGCCACTTTGATTCAAATTTCACATATGCTTCATGTTTGCAACCTTACTCTTCCAGGACATCTTCCAGCAAATTCAACACTCCTTTCATTTCTTCCAAATGTGAACTCTGCTGCATGCTTTCCTCCCTTCCAGTCACTTAGAAAAATATGATCTGTTAAGTCAGTGGCAGAACTCCCACTGACTTCTGTAATGCTGGGAGTTAAGCTCTCTGCTTATGAGACTTACACATTTCTTTTTAGAAAACTTTCCAGCATTGCAAAAGGGTCATTTCAGTCCTGCAGCTCTCCAAAATGCTCGGTGAAAGCCTTTCACTTTTCTTTTTATTAATACAATTTATTACCAGCATTTATTATAATATTCTTTGTGGGTTTTGGAGGGGATGCTAAGGATTGATGACATGTCTACTTATCTGAACACTTAAAGCTCTCATGATAATATTTATAAGAATTTTTTGGTTTTATTTCTCAACCCTGCCCTCCTTTCCAAGATGCTGGATATCAGATTTTTTTTTGTTGCTATCTGTACGAGAATTTTATTCCATCCTTTGTTCAATTTTTGTAAAAAATCTTAGTGGGAGTTCTGTAATTCAGAGACAGTGGCCAAGAGATGGAAGGTGCTGAAGATTTCTATCAAAGTTCATTTGCAAATAAATATGGAATAAGTTTATATTTGTTCTAAGTCATACCAAATTTGTCCATATCTTTTTTCCCATCCTTGAAACAGAGGCATGTTGGAAAGATTTTTGTGTTCTTCATGTATCCTCCTCTAGCTTTGGCACTGCTATGAGGTAAAAGAACATGCTTCAGAAGAAATAAAATGAATATGTGAAGAACTGTGGAGTTGTTACAAGTGGATTTACTATGTCCAGTTGCTTCACTGTGTTGGTTCCAAATGTACTGCCAAATACAGGGCAGAACATGGCCCTCAAAGCAGAAGGGATGACATCACCTCTGTAGGTTCAGAGTCAGAGGTTGATGGCTACTGGAATCAAACACTGGTTCTGCAGAACACAGATAATAGGTGATATGGGTCCTACCTTTTGGTTCAGGTGTAGATTCATTGGTATTTTCAATTTCTCTTAAATTAATCTGAGCTGAAAGTGCTCTGAAGTAACTTTACATTGTGCAGAATTAGACTTCAAACCCTTCTTGACCACACTGAAGTAGCCCTCTAGCATACCTACACACTGTTCACCTCCATATCCCTCATGAAACAAAAGTATTCCCACTTTGAAAGTCAGTCTTTTTGGAGTTTTTCTGCAAGTGGAGGTTGGACACCAATGAGACAGTTTGGCCAGCCAGTGCCTTGACAGGTTTCATTTATGGCTTGATTAGACCCTGATTTAATGAGATACTGTAGTACATGGAAGCACATCATCTTCAGTCATTTAACGCTGAGTGGAGTCTGAAGGTTTCATTTCGGTGGTTTCTCTGCACTTTTGAAACTCTAAGAAACACCCCACGGAATAAAGTATCATTTAAGTAGAATGACTAATTCCAACTACAGTAGACAATTACAAAGAAAACCATTCTGACTCTGCCCACTTCTCTACTCCTCTTTTCAGTCCTATAGGCTATACCGTAGTCCTGAGGTACTATTATACTGTATAGAATGCATTTTGAATTTAAGATTTTTAAGGGGAAAGCAGACGAAAGGTCAATCTCATGTTTCCATTCCCATCCCTCTGTGTTATCCCAGGGACCTGAAAGGTTGATACATTGTCTAGATTTTGTTACTGGTGAATTTCTTTGTTACAGTGTGTTTTAAGATGACATAGAAACTTTTTGACATTTTCTTTTCCAGGGCTTCCAGCGGAGGGGCACCTCCAGAACTCTGCAACACTCCAGTGGATTTTCTCTGTTGGATGACATCTAAGCATCCAAAGGCCTGACTAAAATTATACTGTGGAATGAGCAGTCCTGGAGTTGCACAAGGTCTGAAGCACTGCTACTGTGTTTTAGACTCTCCTCCCTTTGCAGTGGTTTTGGACCAAATGGGTTTCAGGTGAACCCAGTGACACAAAAATTGCTGAGATGACCTCACTGTGGCAGGTGGACTTGTGAATATGTAGCACTCATATGCACCCTGCCATGGGAACAAGGTATGTGAGCCATGTGGAATGGCTCACATCTATTTCTTGGCTCTGGGTTAATTGTGTTAACTTACACAAGAGTCTTCAGGAAAGAAAAAGAAGGAAAAAAAAAAAAAAGTATTTATTAAGAATGCATTATGTCAGGCTGAGATGAGGTTAATTATTTAACATCTGGAAAAAGCAGATGGATTCTCAATTAACACGGTGAAATCCATTCAGTCAGCACCTTGATAAGCACCATGTCTCTTTCACTGTCTCAGATGCCTTCCTGGAGGCTGTGTATGTGTTTTCCTGCTGCTCTGAAGACAGGCTGGGCAGCACATCAGGACACTTTGAAACCATTGTCTGCCATCCCCTGCAAGACTTTGGTGATTTGCAAGTGTGAATGATGTGGCTGGCAGACAGACTCTTACTGCCCGGCCCCCTTGCCCAGCAATTTGATGCTTTGCTGAGCAGATTTGGTTGCTGTACATCAGTATCCTGGGATGGATGTTCTCCAAGGTATATTTAATTGAGATGTGGTCATTGCATTCTGCTGGTGCCTGTTAAAGCATAATTACTCCTGTTGTATTGGAGTTATTCAGGAGAATATGATTCAGAGGCCACATGTGATGTTC
This sequence comes from Horornis vulcanius, assembly GCA_013401035.1. Classification (NCBI taxonomy): domain Eukaryota; kingdom Metazoa; phylum Chordata; class Aves; order Passeriformes; family Scotocercidae; genus Horornis; species Horornis vulcanius. The sequence continues at coordinate 2,512 of VZUA01012710.1, read as the reverse complement.
TTGGTGGCCTCACGTAATTTAAGTTTAAGATGGGATATGGTCTTCCATGAAGGCATGAACAATAAATTGTATCTATGTTAGAACAGGGCTTAAATATATTTAATTCATCATGAGACATTTTTTTAATCTGTGTTGACCATCTTGATCCTTTTTCAAGAAGAATTCCCTGTGGTCCCTTGTAAAGGTAACCCTCAAAGAAGGACCTTACAAATTATAATAATTAATTATTCATATTTGTGTGCTCCCCCTGGATCCTAGGCAGAAAATACGTGCAGGATTTCCCATGGCCTTCAGTTTATCAGCAGCTTTTTATCAGGACTAAGTTTTTAGTTCTACTTCAGTTATTAGACTAAGAACCTTGTGAGGCTATTCTGTATTAGCAGAAAAAAGCTTCCACCCTGCTCTACTTTCCATTCATACAAGAAAAAACAACCCACAGAGATCAGAGTTCCAGGTATATCAAAACTTTCTGCAAGCAAAGAACTAAGAAAAAATATACTTGAATGAGAAAGAAGCCAGTGGGAACTTTATTTTTAAACTTTTCCCTTCAGATCCTGCACACTCCTGAACCTTGCTGGAAGTGCAAGACTGCACTGTCAGTGCTGTCATGTCATGTACAGGGATCCAAATGTAGGAGAAATGCTTTTTCTAGTACCTCATATTTTCAATCACAGGATTAAAGTCCCTGGTATTGCTGTTTCAAATTGCTGGTGTTCCACAGCACCTGGAGACTGGTGCAGAAAAATGCAAGTTTTGGGTGTGATGCTCAGAGGGTGCTGCTCCTCTCATTTTGAAAAGTGTAAATCAGGGGTTGGTCCACTGTAAGCAGCAGATTTTCTGCAGTTGATGTGGAATAACCATCCAATTCCACAAAGTAATGTCTCCAAGTCTGGATCCTCAGCCTTGCTGCTTCCAATGCTTCCCAAGGCACGACTTGTGTGTTTCTGCCTTAGCAAATGCTTGCACAGTTGATGGCCAAACATTCTTTCTGGGGCACTTACTATTTCCAAATATATCTATCTTTCAAGTAAATCAATTTTGTGTTAATTAGTGACAGTTCTCTGCTAAAATATTCCCTTCATTCTTTTATCACCCTGTGGCAGAGTTGTGCCTGCTCTGCCAGCTGTCCTTCACAGCAGGTCTTAAAGGTTTGAAGCCTTATTTGGTGTCTGCAGTGACCTTTTAAATTCCAGAGTAAAGTTGGGGCTGCACAACTCACAAATATAACACTTGTTAATAAAATGTCAGCTTTGTAGCAGTCAGACTTGCATGGAGCTTTCAAACTGCATTTTCCATCAGGCTAATAGCTCAGGATTGTGTACATGTGCTGGCACAGCTGCAAGAAGGGTAAAACCTTCAAAAAGGGGTCCCTTCTAGTCCCACCATGTAATCAGGTCACAACTCTACCCCCTGGGGAAAAAAAATCATTTTGCCAGTTACAATCCAGCAAACAGTTGTTAGTTCCTTCACTGCTTAGGTGACCTCAGTGAAACCCAGAAATGCCAGGTTTTAAAGACTAAAGATTGCCTATACCTTCAACCCCTGAAACAAGAAATGCCTGAATGTAGGAAATAATAGTAGCAGGGAAAAGAAAGCATGTGGGGGAGGGGAAGCAGAAGCAGCAGAATGGCGAGCAGATGTTTCCTAAAGAAGGTATAAACATGGAAAGCGAGCAGTCAGATTTTCCTTTAACTTTACAGTGCAGTTTACAAGTTCATTAAACAGAACTTCTGAGCAGGGCAGCCCTTGATGAAGGGTTGTTTAATTTGAAACATTCTTGATTTCCTGCTTAACTGTCTCACTTGGTAGGATGCTCTGTAGTGATACCATCAGCCGTGGAATAGTTAACAAAATCTCTGGATTGTATAAACCCTGGTAGTTTAGATAGTTCTTGACTTTTTCTGTGTAGGTAATGATTATTTGCACATCTGCAAGTATGCTGAAAGCTCTGTGTAATGTGCTCAAGAAAAATAACACTGATGTTCAAAACTGTCACTTTCTTATTCTTTTAATACAGCTATTATAGCAGATTAGATTATAATGATCTGTCTGTGTAGTTACTGAAAGTAATTCCTTTTCAGTATTTAACGAAACTACAGAAGTCGAATGCTTAAAACATGTGATGTTTAAAGATTTATCTAAGGTTAGGCATTGCCTGTGTTCATTCTAGTAAGCACCTCCTGGTGTTACAGTGATGTTTAGCTCATCACACTGTAGCAAAAACTTTGGTTAGTCCACAATAGGACTTACTTTTCTCTTCTATGAAATATTTTTAGCTGCAGACCTCTTGTTAGCAATGAAAATTTGTCAATGGACATCAGTGGATTTCTACTTGGCTCAGTAATGCAGTTTCATTACTGGGCTAATACTAGACAGCTGGAAGTTTCCTAGTACACATGCAATTCTCATTTAACCAATAATATAGAATAATCAGAATACTTTGAAATAATCACAAGCAGTATCTGTTGAATTGACAATTGGCCTGTTCTGTGTGGGGAAAAAAAAATCAGAC
>VZUA01012702.1:936-11279 GCA_013401035.1 Horornis vulcanius | reverse complement strand
TTTTTTTTTCAAAGAGAAAAAACATATTTCTAAACTGTGATTTCAGACTGCCAAATTTTACATCCCTAAAAGACTTGTTTTCATGACTTATAGTTGTCCCTAGGATGTTGTGCTGTGAAAACTGATTGTGACCAACTTAAGCTTANAATATTTCAAAATTCTCTATTCATCATTACTATTTTCTTTTGGCATCCACTCAGGCTTACAGTGGAACTATTTAAGAAAGATGTAAGATGGATTTTTTTTCTGCTATGAATATTGCATAAACTAACTGATTAAGGTCAAGCAAAGGTAGATTATAAATGGAAATTAAAGTTTTTGTCATTATTTTCCTTTAAATGTCTGCAAGAACATTTTGGTTCAGCATCCCATTCAAATGCATTTGATCAGCCATAAATTATCCATTGAAATATCCATTAATCCCTTTACAGATATCTTCCTTCATTTGGTTCATCCTTGGTCATGAATGCAGGAATGTGGATAATGGGGTGAAAGATGGCTCTGGATTTGAAGGCTCAGCTGCTCAAAGAACTTCAAAGCTTTAGACCATTTTTTTAATTGAAGTGAAAGACTTCATGTTTTTGAGGTGATATTGTAGTCACAAACCTGCAAATTGTAGAATCATTTAGTTTGGAAAGAACCTTCAAGATCATCAAGTCTCCCCATAAATGTAACACTGTCAAGCCCACTACTAACCCATGTCCCCAAGTGCCACCTCCACATGGCTTTTAAGTCCCTCCAAGGATGGAGACACCACTACTGTTCTGGGAAGCCTATTCTTATGCTTTAGAAAGCCTCTTGGTGAAGGATTTTTTGCCAATTTCCAATCTAAACCTCTCCTGGCACAGCCGGAGGACATTCCCTCTCATCTTGTCCCTCTTCTCTGGGAGCAGAGCCCAACCCCCCCTACTGCCCTCTCCTGTTATGGAGTTATGCAGAGCCAGAAGGTCCCTCCTGAGCCTCCTTTTCTTAAAAGAGTAAGGTTTAGTGACAGCTAGCACAGATTTAGAAACTTTAACCTACTTTAACTTTAGGGATTGCCCTCAATGTCTTTCACTCTCTGCTTATCAAAAAGAATAGAAGAAAGTACAGATAAGTACAGAAGTTAGAATCATGATGTCTTCCTTGTTTTCCACATTCCCCTCAACACAGACACTGTGGACGATGTTTAATACAGTTCTGCACACAAAGTCTACATGCAAAATTCACACTAGATGACCAACAACACTGTCAGAAATCTGAAACTCTAAGAGGCTTTCTGGTAGAAACTTAAGTTTTGCATTCTAGAAAGTGTAAGAACAGTTGAAATTCTATATCATTGTTGCTTCACCAGTGTTGTCATAACATCTTTCTGTTGCTGCTGAGGAGGGAAGCAAAGACTCAGCCTGTTCAAAAATAACCTTTGGTTTGAACTCATGGGACTGACCTGTAGCTTTTCTTTCACCAGAAAGAAAGAGTGATTCACTGTTACAACATCAGACATTGTTTGAATGGTATTTCAGCAGCAAAATGAGCTATCTGGTGTGGTCTGGTGTTGAGTTCCTGCTCTTATCATGGACAATTTGTCCACATTAATAATGCAATCATTTTCACTACTGGACCATGTTCATATGAATGTGGCTTATGGAAAACACTTTGCCCTTTGTCAGAAGATCTTCATGAGGGGCTCTGTACTACCATGGAGATCAACTGCAGCTCTGCTGCGGCTTTGGCTCCCATTTGCAATATTACATTGCTATGCTGCCTACAGCTTCCAGGTACAACCATGCACCTGCCTGTGGCTGGAGGAGTTTAACACAGTTTTGGTGAATTTTTAGACTTGCACCTATTTTTGCTTGTAAGGCAAATTGCATCCTGCAGGAGCCCTTGGGCCCTGGGCAGTGGCCAATGATGTGGGAGATAACAGTGTACAAACAGATTGAGTTTCTGCTTGCTTTATGACGTGTTACAGTTCCTTTTTCCTCTTTTTCAGTCATTTTCTTCAATAATACCTTCATCTTCACCTCCTTGTCTTATGAATGAATTTTTTTTCTGGGTCAAGAAAGCTGTGTTCAGTGTAAAGGTTTAAGGACTATGAAAACCTCTAGATCACATAACCCCCTTCATTCTTTTGTTTTCTGTTTTAATAATTTTTGAATTACATAGAAAACAGGCAATTGAAAGTTTTCACATTTGTGCAAACATCTTATTTCAAAGGTTGTCAGACAACAAATAAACGAAACAGATGACAAAAGCTGACGAAAACTGGGAAAATATTGTCGTTAACAGAATTCATTCAAAAACACATTTCCATCTGGATGAAATCCCTTTTCATTCTTTTCTTCTAATCTTATTTTGAATGAAATNATGAAATGGGTTTTAAAAAAAACTCTCAGCAGATCTGGAGATATCCCTCTGATGCTAAGACCTGACTTCTTAACTGCCATTGGCTTTCTCTTCATCAGATGAAGCAAACCAGATGAGTTTGGCCAGGGATACTTTATTTGCCATGAGAAGACCCTTCAAGAAGCAGGCAACATTATTTTGTCTATACCATGTTTACAGCCTGCAACACCCTTATTTAACCAGCAAAGAAACCCTTTATCAGGAAAAGATACTTCAGATTTTGACTCCTTGCTAGATGCTTAAAGGAGAGAAAGCAGCTCAGAACATGTACAAAGGATGAATATATTAAGTTATAAATTGAGGGAATAAACCTGAAAAAGGCATTCATGCCTGATTTATTTTTATTTTTTACAAAAGGAAGACAACTTGCAAATGTATATCTGTGGAAAGAAGAGGCGGCAGTGAACAAGGACAGTGCATTACCCAGTAGGAGATGAGTAAGCCAAGGGATAGCTGCAGGATGTCAAGATGTACTCTGCTGTCACAAAGATTTTACACATAGGCTGGACAACCTGTTCAATAAATAAACATGTATCTATCTCTCTCTTTTGAATTTTTTTTCCTAGATATCTATGTGGAAAGTTACAGCTGCATTTTAATGCGTGCAGAGTGTTTGTTAACTTGGCATAGCCTTTTCATCATTTCCAACACTAATCTACCTCTGGGGGGTGAATCATCATTATGTAACACAGCACACATGGTACCATGTGATGATCCTTGTCCTTGCTGAGGAATGAACAAAAAGAAACTGGAAAACCACAGAGCAATATTAATACAGAGGTACACACACATCCTAGTTATCATAAATAGGATAGACTGGCTGCTGGGTATGTTTATCTCACCTCTCAAAAACACTTACTGATTTGAGTGGGAAGTGTTCTTTCCTGGCTAATACAGACTCTGGTCTCTGGAGTAATTAAAGATGAATTTTTTTAATTTTTTTTTTTAAATCAGCTTTTGCATTGAGAGGAGGAATTTCAGCCAACTCCAGTAGTCAGAGCAGACTTACAATACCCTTTTGCTCATCATTGTCTTACCCTCTTATGTACTGCACCAATTCATCTCAGAACACAAAATAAAGTACATTTTTGAGATTAGAAGTCTGTTGTAAAGCTGAAGAAAAACAACTTGGTGGTCACAATAAAAAGGAAAGAGTGAGATTGTTGCATAGGAAGTTGTAAATAAAGTGGAACAAGACTGAACTGAACAAATTATAAACAAGAACTGAACACAAAACTGGCTAAAGCAGAGACAAAGCAACTTTGACTATTCCACTGCACTGGTAATGGAAGACATCAAGGGAATGCTTAGTTATGAGCAGAAGTTTCCACTGTAACTCAAACAAATCCAAGAGTGGGTACCTCTGCTGTCCCTGTGAAATGTAGCCAAACAGCCAAAGTGTGTTGGAAGCTGTCTGATTGGCAGAGAAGGATCAGGGAATATGCCCGTCTATAACTGAATGGTTTGTTCTCTTGTAAAGACAGAGTCAAGCACCATGAACATCTCATGAACTGGGCATTGAATTCATATTTTCAGAAATAATATAATTTACAGTGGAAACCAGGATCACCATGGCCACAGACAGCTATTACAGCTATTATCAAAGTCCTAACTCTGAAAGCAGCAGCAGTCTAAGATGGAATCAGTGAAAGATAACAATATTTGCACTATAGGTGTGAAATAGCTTCATAAAGAATAAAACCGTCTCTCCCAGGTTTGGGAAAAAAAAGAAGAAAAACATCCTATTAAGACCTGCTCTTAATATTCAAACTTCCTCAAGAACTTTCAGAAGGTTTAATCTTTTCTGTAGATGTTTTAGGAACTCTTTATATTCAACAGCTTGCCTCTGTCTTGCTGTTCCACATTTGTTTTGCAGGTGGACTAACCAAGCTGCTAACAACCAAAGGACAAGATAAAGTGCCTTGAGAAAGGAAGAACTGGAATAGGCTAATATGGAATCACAGAATTTTTTGGGTTGGAAGGAATCTTAAAGATCATCCAGTTGCCATAGGCAGCAACACCTTGCACTAGACCAGGTTTCTTCAAGCACCACCCAACCTGGCCTTGGACACTTCCAGGGATGAGGCATTCAGAATCTCTCTAGGCAACCTAATATTCATATAATTTTTGAAAAATGGTATTGATTTTCATCAAACGCTGCATTATATCTGACAGTATTAAAACAGAGATAGGGCAGAAAAATACCCTCTTCTCTGGTCTACTAAGTCAACATGGGATTAAATAAATATTTGTATCTACACTGAATTAAGATTTGAGTAATTGTTATTCTAATTTTTCTGGTGTTTACTGTCAAAAATTCTTTCCCACTGATTCTTTTAACATTTGTATCAAAATATCACTATGAATTCATACAAGGCATGGACTCTGATGGGAGTTTTATCTGTCAAAAATGTCATCCTTCAAGTCCATAACTCATCATGTGTACAATAGGGAAAAGGAGGAAAAAGGTTCCTGCCAAGTATTCACTATGTATTTTTAGACAGTAGCAGTATCACTTAGGTTTGAAAGAATATCAAAATAGGTTATTGCAACCTGTCCAAATACTTCTACATTGCAATGTTTCATAACAGAAACTGAAAAAACTGATTTGTCATGTTTCAGTGGATCAGTTGCTGAGTTACAGAGCTAGTAAATAAATTAATGTCAGACACAAGAGACTGTGATGTAATGAGCCACATAGAAACAGAGAATCATGGTATGGTTTTGGTTGAAAGGCATCTTAGAGATCATCTCATCCCAACCCCACAAGAATAGGCAGGCACACCTTCCACTGGGATGGGCTTCCCTTGCCCTTTTGTCCACACTGCTGGGGATGAAGCCCAGAACACAGAGTTTCTGGACTGCGAGGGCACGTGGCTACCTCATGTTCAGCTTCACATCAACCAACATCCTCAAGTTCTTCTCCCCATTGTCATTCTTAACTGCAGTGGTTTCACATTCACCTGTCTCTGTTTACCAAATTTAGTGTAGTGGTTTGGGTGTCTTTTCTACTGTGAGATAAGATTTGGAGAAAAAAAGGAAAAACAGGCCCAACTTAAAGGTAAACAAATAGATTTATTAACACACACACACACACAAAAGAAAATGAAAAAAAAAATCAAAATGAAACTTCCATAACACTCTTTCTGCCACTGCAAAGTGTTCACTTTCCCACAAATGACATAAAGAGATGAAACCTGTGATTATCAGTCAGTTTCACCATTTAAAAATAATCTTTCATCAGTTCTTTAGGAGAGAAGGCTCTCTTAAAATTTCCATGGAGATTCCCCACTGACAACATAGAACAGTTCTCTTGTGGGTCTCAACTCTCACAAAGACAACCACCTTTACACAACCCTCCCATTAGCAGCTTTTCCCAACACTGCATATGGGTCATGTGTGCTTTATTTGGGGTACCATTTAAAGATGCCTCTTCTAGTGTAAAACAGAGATTCTATTCTTCCATCTCCAAAATCATCTTCATCTCTAAAACTAGAGATCTCCTTTTTCCCTAGGAGCAAAGGGTTTCATATCACTTTTCTTCCTCTGTTCAAAATTCTCCATTAAATCTCAATTATGTCAGTCCACAACTTTTACCTAGAGCCATGCATCTCCCGCAAACAGCATTCATATGTTACAGGAAATAATCCATTCTCCATGGGTTCAGCAGAGAAGTCCAGCCAATAAGCCAACTCCTCACTCCCTTGTCCCACTTAGGACTTTCTCTTCACTGATTTCATGCTGTGCCTTCTCTATATTCCCTCTGTCCTTTTTCTTCTCACTCACAGAAGGGTTAGTTCTCCGGAAGTTTCATTTATGCCAAGACTGAGTTACCATTCTCAGATGGGTCTGAGATGGTCACATGAACTCTGCCGGGCAGCAGCCCCCAGGCTGCACGGCTGTGGAAGCTCAAAGCCCTGCTTTGAGGGAAGGCTGGTGGATGCCTTCAGAGCTGCTCCCTGGGGCCCGGGCAGGGGGGACATCTCCTTCCCTGGCCCCAGCCAGTGGCATGGGCAGCTGCTGGGGTGAGCTGAAAAGTTTTTAGATGTCAGTAGCCAGGGCTGCCGCCAGGCCTGGCCATGGCCTGGCCCCCCAAACCCAGTGGGGCAGTGGGGCCTGGCCCAGCCTGCCTGGCTGCTGCATGGCCGGCATTATCTGCTGACAAGCCTGAAGGAAAAGGGCCACCTTAGACAAAATCAGGATTTTATATGGGTATTCCCAAAAGTTGCATTCGGCATCCTCAGTGCTCAAATAATATGTCAGTATCTAAAAGTGGCCTCTGATAGGTGCCTGTCCCTTCCATAGAAAATCAATAGGTCCTGACAGGGCAGTATTCTTCCTTAACTAAAAACCAAACTGTGTTAACCCATGACATCAACACATTCCCTTCTTAGCCTGTATCTGTGCTGGGGAGTGCCCCAAACCAGGTGCACTTTGCACTCAGCCTTGCTGAACTTGTTGAAGTTTGCACATTCTCACCTCTCCATCCCATCCACATCTCTCTGGATGGCATCCTTTTTCTCTAGTGTGTGACCTCACCACATGGCTTGGTATTGTTTGCAATCATGCTGAGGGTATATTGATACCACCACTCACGTCACCAACAGAGCTCTTAAACAGCACCAGTCCCAAACCCAAGCCCTGAGAATGCCACTGAATAGTGGCCTCCTCTTGGACATCAAGTTGTTGACTTCAACTCTTTAAGTGAGACCATCCAGCCTGTCCCTTATCTGCTCTACAGAGTCATCTGTCAAATCCATCTCTCCAGCTGAGAGACAAGGATTTCATGTGAGACAGAGTCAAATGCTTTGCAGAAATCCAAGCTGATTAAGTTAGATGCCCTTCCATCATTCCCTAACACTGCAATCCCAACAGAGAAGGCCTCTGAATGTGCAGGCACAATCTGCCCTTAGTGGATCCATATTGGCTGTCACCAGTAACCTCCTTATGTTCCATGTGGCTTAGCACACTTTCCAGAAAAAGCTGCTCCATGGTCCTGCCAGACACAGAGAGACTGATTTGTCTGTAGTTTCTTGGGTCTTCCCAACACCCTTGGGTCTTTTCCTATCGCAGCAGCCCTCTTGTTAGAGGGTAGAAATGAGCTGAGACACAGACTTCTTGTTTATCACAGCATGAAAAGGGCCCTGTCTTATTCCTTTTTACAACTTAGCCATCCTGACTCCAGCTATTTACTGACTCTGGCTGCAGCAAGCTGCTACTGCAGGTTTCCCTTGCAGCTTTTGACTGCTGGTTATTTCCTGCTAAACCATGACTGCAGGTATCAGTTTGCAGACTGACTGCAGGCTTTTACCTAGCTGGATTATGACTGCAGGTTCCAGCATGCAGACCCAGACTGACCTCACAGCAGAGATTCTCTCTCCCCAGGATCCTTCCTCTTCATGATCCCCCTCACCAGCTAACCTACTCCCCTTTATCACACTTATCTTTATTGGATATAGCTCTGACTCATCAGGGGCTAGGCTGAATTGTGTAATTAACACAGCTGTTATTTATCAGGGGCAAGGTCACCTGTATTCCCTTCTCCTACATTTTCCCTTTTTAGTAATGAGGGTTATGTTTTCCCTTTTCCAGTCAGTGCAGACTTCACCACATCGTTTCCACAATTACTCAAATGTGATGGATAGTGGCTTAGTAACTATTATCCTCCATATCCAGTCTAAACCTACTCTCTGTCAGTTTGAAACCATTCCTCCTCGTCCTGTCACACCAGGCCCTTGTAAATAGTCTCTCTCCACCTTCCTTGCAGGCTTCGTTCAGGTACTGGAAGGTCACATTTATGTCATCCCAAAGCCACTTCTTTTGCAGGCAGAACAAGCCCAATTCCCTCAACCTTTCCTCACAGCAGAGCTGCTCTATCCCTCTGATCATCTTGGTGCCTCTGATGGACTGGCTTCAGCAGCTCCACATCCTTGTGTTGTTGGAGCCCAGGGCTGGAGGCAGCTCTGCAGGTGGGGTCTCACCTGAGCACAGGGGCAGAGGGACAGAATCCCTCCTTTCCTGCTGCCCACACTGGGTGATGCTAACCCAGGATGTCACTCAGGCTGTCTTTGAGCTTCACATTCCCACCAGATTATCCTTGCTGGGATCCAGGTTAAGTGAAATGTTTATAACCGTATGCATGTGTAATAAAACGACAAAATTTGATGCACGGTGCTTGTGCTCAGGAGCACCTTTAGAGAAATTACTTAGAATTAAACATAAACAGTGTCCAGAAATAAAACAATTACCAAAGCATGTTCTGAGAGTAGGGGGAACCATGTGGTATCAGACCAACATTTACAGGGGGAAGTCAAAGCATTTACAGGCAGAAAGAGGTGTTTTACTGCAGCTGCAGGGAGAGAAATAGTTACTGAACATCACTGATGCTCTAGAGAGAGTTTCTGAGGCTGAGCTGGGAGTTATCTATTTTTTTAGAACAAATCTAAAGCATTCTAAATTATCTGAGCATAAGCTTAGAGTATAATTATGCAAGTTTAAATTCAAACCTTTTTACAAAAGGTCCATTAATTCTGAGGAGGTTTTTTTAATACAATTTTCTTTACTTTTTAATGATGAAATTTTTTTGGCTTGATTTGGCTTCATTTTCTAGCTTCTGTGCATGAAAAGACAGGTAATGACGATCTGTTGAATGTAAGGTGTATTGTCTGAATTTCTTTTTCCTGAAGGCAGATTAAACAAAACAAAACAAAACAAAACAAAACAAAACAAAACAAAACAAAACAAAACAAAACACAAAAACAAACAAACAAACAAAAAATTAGAGCTATCGTAAAGATTCCAAATAACAGGAAATCTGCCATGTTGGCTGATGAACAGATACAATATGCTGAAACTGCCACTAGTAGAAAATTGGGTGTAATTTCAAGTTTGAATTTCTCTTACTTTTAACTCTTGAGCATTTTTATAAATTGGGTCTTGAAAACTAAAATACACTAAAATTTCTGCCTGTTCTATTGTTATGTAATTTCCCCACATCAGTATCCACACACACTACTAAAATCACATGTGAAAGCTTTTTCCCCAAACAGAAATAAATAATACTTGCCCTCCATCTACTTTCTTTTTCTTACTCCATTTTATTTCAAAAAGCCATAAGAAATTTCATGGCTTTTCTAACAATGCTGAGTAATGATCAGAGATAAATGATTATTTTTTGAATGGGTACATTCATTAGGAAAAAAATCTCAACAAACCCATCAAGAAAATATGGCTCTAGAGGGATGTAAGTTATTCATGAATAGTGGTCAAAATCAACATAAATTTTGTGGCCAAGAGAACTGAAAGAACATTTGGAAATATCTAATATTTTGTATTGACATTTCTGGAAGAAAAAAATTGCCAATTTTCTTTTCAAGTGTCATTTTGTCTGAAAAAGTTGGATAACATTTCCTTCAAAAACAATCCTATAATTATAACAGTGACAATATTGTGTACTTCTCATGATATTTCCTTCTTGGTATTTTCTGAGACCATATTTATTCAAATATCAGTCCTAAATCCCATATTGAGACAGTCATTGTCTTGTATTTCCTACTTTTGAGATTAATTTCCAATTGGTGTTCTTTTTCACTGTCTTCTATCTTATAAATTTGATCCATAGTTTGGGTTGATAGGTGTTGCACATTTTTTATTTATGAACTTACTCTAATAGATGTTGAACCACTGTTTAGGCACTTCACTCATTACTGCCCTTATTACTGGTCAACTTAAAACCATTGTGGCATTTTCAGATTTTAGAAAAGATTTATCTCATTGGTAGAAATGCTGAAGTGAGTTGTATTAGGAGCCTAATCCCTTGAAGACTGCATTAGCAGCAACTCAACTCATGGATTTCTACACATTAAAAACTCTGTTTCAAGACCTGTCAGACAGGGAGTTTTAATCCATCTAATGTGTGCCCTGTTAATTCAATATGATGTTCCATTTTTTTTTTTTTT
>VZUA01012691.1:0-15808 GCA_013401035.1 Horornis vulcanius | reverse complement strand
TTTTTTTTTGTGGAAGCCCTTAATGACCGTTTACACGTGAGGGAGGAGAATGAACCAGACGGTTCACTAGCAGAGGCTTCCGCGGGTGGGTGGTGCTGGCACCAACAACTGCGCCTTACCCGTCATGCACGCGGCAGCCTAATTTGTGCAGGGATAGGCAATTGCAGTGTTGAAATTGGCTGGAGATGGAAGGCAGGCGGTGAGAAGGTTCTGTTTTGTGTACAGCACTGTCCACCAGAATATTTTGTTTTCTTAAAGAGTTCGCTTAAAGCTCTCTGTGTCCTGTAAGAATGAAAACCAGAGCAGTTTTCTGCTAGGATAGCCTGCACCACCCAATATTAATTACCGCATATTAGACTAATCATGGAATGTAAAGTTTCCAACTGTTTGCAACAGCAAGGAGTTCATGTATATCTTACTGTCATTGAGAGGTTTCATGGATGCTTTAAAATCTGGTATTTTAACCTATGTAACAGTATAGAAAAAATGAAAATGAATCTTAGTCTGAAGGGGCTGAGAGAACATGCTTTTACAGTGGCTAAATTAGTTTTTATTGAAGTTATATATGTTCCCAGTGTAGACCTTGATTCTGGATTTGCTTCTGATGAAATAAATAGTTGTGGCTTCCTTTAGGGATACGGGCAGTTGTAAGAGTTGCTCTGGCCTGGGATGCTGTTATCAGCAAAGATGTGAGGGCTTTCTCATTTTAAAGATCACCATTGCAAGCTCCTTTTTTCCTGATTATATAATGTTACTTAGGTTATCAGTTTAGTGGTGCTTTGTTTTTTTTCTTGGTTGGAATACTTAAAATATATGGGGGGCATCCATTTTAACTGAATACACAGGTTTGTGGAACATTATGCTTTGTTCCTCATGGGTGATTCATCCAGTAAGATGTATGAGTTTTGGTTTTTACACTTACTGTGCTTTAGGATATTAGGCTTGTAATATCAACATTATTTTTATTTCCTTAGTTCTTTATCGTGCCTTGATTGCATACCTAAGTACAGATTGTTTCAAGATACTGTTATGAATGAGAAATAACTGTATGGATATAAAAAGAGGAAATTTGTTTGTTCGGAAGTTGTGTAGTCATGATTTCTGTAAAGCTTTGTGTAAAGCTCTTAACACTGTAGTTCTAAAGCATTTAGGTGCTCAGTTATTCAGAAATAAAGTGTTTGAAAAATCCTGTCCAAGAACTGATACTTCAATTTTTTGCAGTTGCATCACTGTAACTTCTTAAAGAGGTGTAATTTGAAAAATAAAAGCTTGTATACAATGTAATTTGTTAATATCTGTCCTCTGTTTCTGAGGGGTGTTGAGGTGGAGGAAGGGTTGAAGCTTGGTAAGCTCCAGTGGTAGGAAAAGTCTTTGCTATGTTGTTTGCTTTGATCCTCTCACATGTAATCAGAACAGATGAAGGGCTGCTGAAGACCCAGTGATGGTCCTGAGTGTCAAAGTGCTGGTCAGAAAAAAGCACCCTGGAAAGTCCCTTCTGGGGATTTGGCTGTACTTACAACAATGAAGTTAAATCCAAGCAGTGCTACTACATTTCTGCACATGTAACTCATATACTCAGCTCATAGTGAGGTGAACTCTTCCATTAGAGATAGGTAGGGAAGAAGGCAATGATTGTTGTGAGGAGTGGTTGTAGGGTTGAATGGGAAGCTGAGGCAGCCATTTTGTTGTTGCTGTACTGCTGTGATTGAGGGCAAAGACAAACGGGTTCAAATTTATTGTTGTGTGGGGTTTGAGTGGGTTCTAAAGAGGAAATAATTTTAATCAAAGTCAAATGGAATTCTCCCTCTAAGTTAATGAAGATAAGCAAGAAAACTTGTTCTAGCTGTTGTGTGCCTTAGCTGTGTTTAAATGCAAGTCTAGTTAATGTATGCATATAGCAATGTCGGGGGGGGTTTTTAGGTTGTATCAATGTACGAGTGACTTCAAAACATTTTCACTTTGCTTTATTAGGCTTTTCTTTCTTCCTGGGGACAGTACTTGAATTTCTCAGAAAAGAATTGATTAATGGAAATTTTAACTAATTTTCTACCTCTTTTAACTAGGCATACAGAAAACTGGCCAAAGAGTACCATCCTGATAAGAATCCAAATGCAGGGGACAAAGTAAGAAAGACTCATCTTTTTTATATAAAAACCTTAAGTTTGCTATTACAGTAGCATCTGAGGAACTGAATACAGGTGTTGGGGGCTTGCTGTTTAAGTTGTTAAAAAATACTGTGAGAGGGAGCATTGTCTGGTCAACTTCTCCTCAATCTCAAAATCTGCCATTTTACCTTGTGACAAAATGCAGCAGTAGGCTGAGTCAAATTGGTTTGAGAAGGTAATGCTAAGGAAAAAACTGCTTCTCATTTGCTAAAATAATGTCAGCTGGCATTGGCACGTACATAGGAATTTGAAAAAGGTAGTCAATTTTTCAAGTTTTTCCAAAATGGAAAAACGTATGTGTAGAGATTCTTAAAACTGCTGCAGCATAAACCAAATTACTTATCTGGGAAGGCTGAATTAGATTTGTTATGCTAAAAGCAATTCAAAAATTGTCAATTAAGTTGACTCTGCTGATTATCCTTAACCAAATGGACGTTTTGATGGCTGCTTAGAGGTGAGCAGAGATGACTGTGAAAAGATACTAATTTACCAAATACATTAATATACATTTCAGTAAGCTACTTAATTGTTAGTGTATTTTAAGAGCCCAACATCTTGAAGTCTTTGCTGTTAGTATGTAACTATTGGGTATTGTGCCTTTTGGCTTCTGCAGTATTGTGTACTTGAGGATTTTCTTCAGTTGGATTTTTTTTTTTTGTTTGTTTGTAAGAGATCTGTTTTATGCTAGTGAAGAGCAAAGCCAACCAAGTTTTGCAGTAAAGTGTCTTATTTTATGGTAAGATGCAACAAAACTAAGCCCAAGTCTGACTTCACAGTCTTGCTAAGAATGAGTTATGTTAAAATGAGGGTGGAAAAGTGTTTTCATTGTGTACCTTCTTAATTGATAGGTGTTCATGCAGGAGGAGAAACTCATAAAATGCTGCCTTGAAGTTCTAAATTATCATGCACTGTTTTGACTCTGTTCCTCTTCTAGTTCAAAGAAATAAGCTTTGCCTATGAAGTATTGTCAAATCCCGAGAAACGCGAGCTGTATGATAGATATGGAGAGCAGGGGCTCCGAGAGGGCAGTGGAAGCAGTGGAATGGACGATATTTTCTCCCATATCTTTGGTGGTGGATTGTTCAATTTCATGGGTGGCCAGAGTAGGAGTCGCAATGGTAGAAGAAGAGGAGAAGATATGATGCATCCACTTAAGTGAGTACCTTGATGCTGCAACTTTTACTTTGAAGCTTTCCTGACCGTAGAAACTCTGCTGGTTTCTATTCTTGATACACTTCTCAGCTGAGATGCTCTGCAGTATGCACTACTCTTCAGAGCTGCACGTTGTGTGTAGAGCAGGGCCAGTCATGTGGAGTTGGTTAATCTACAGACTACCAAATACTTTGCCAGGTTATTTGAATTATGTACTTTGTTAGCTTGATTTTCTTTGTTTTGCTCCTTAATTATGTTTGGTAGTTCTAATCTGGGAAAACCTTCAACGGCCAAGTATTACTTACCAGGCAGATTCTTGGGAAAGTGGAGGTGCTCTGAGAAGACTTGAATTCATAGGGCAATGCCAGCTGGAACTATAGTTGAACCTCATAATTAATGGAAAAGTCTGCGTGGTGGTTTTGGTTTTGTTTATTTTGTCAAAGCCATTGTTGAATATCACATCTAATTGTGTTTTGGAGATCTCTTCTTGCAGTCATGGCTGGCTTTTTGCCTGCTGAGCAGGTCCCCTTTAAGAACTTCAGTTAAGCAACATCTTTCCTGTGGTTGGCAAACTGTGCTTGGTGAAGTCTGTTTAACTTCACATGCTTGCTTAGTTTAGTAGCTAGTACACCATGGTATATTATTAATGAGCTTTGATTTTGTTGTTATTTGTAAATATTGATGCCAGGCAACCTGTTCTCAATACATTGAGCTGAAATTTCCATCTACTTACAAACCCTTTTAGGAGAAATGCTAAAATGTTAAGTGGTCTTGGGGACATGCTAACCCCTGCCCACTCTCTTGTGTAGAAAACCCAACAGAGGGGTAAGTATCCTATATGTGTTCTTATGTATTTATGCAATAGACAGTATTATTGTCTGGAGTGTTTACAGAGGTTTGTTTCTCACCTGCCTGGTAGAATTAAAAATAATAATTAATTATGACTGTATAATAGCACCTAGAATTCTAGATAAGCTTGTTTCCTGTTGAGAAACACAACCAATCCTATCTGGTTTCTTCTTATTAAATTACAGCTTTTCTCTGTAACTATGTTCAGATTTACAAGTGTATATTGATATGTATGGAATTTCTTTTCAATAACTCTTTGGGGAAGCCAGAATGGTGCTTTAAAATCTTATTTTGATAGCAGATTTAGTCTTGTTAGGAATATCTAGGTTGTTTTTCTTTTTTAATTTGTCCTAGGCAAGTATTTTAATTACATGGGGAAAGTAAGTTGTTAAATGATAACCCAGGAGAAATACTTTATTTTGTAGAGTCTCTTTAGAAGATCTTTATAATGGAAAGACAACTAAACTACAACTTAGCAAGAATGTCCTTTGTAGTGCATGTAATGGGTAAGTTTCTTTGTATTTTTGAGTTCTCTGGTTGCTTTGTTGGCACATAGTGTAATGAAGAATCTCCTGTGTCAGATCTTTATCGGTTTTTGACTTACTGGAGCCTGCTTTCAGACCAGCAAATTGTTGAACTTGAATGATGCTGTTGATGGAACTGGAGCTATTCAGGGGCTTTGTATGGGGGAAGGGTGGGAGGGCAGAGAACCGAACTGTAATTGGCAGTGCAGTTGGGCATGTAGGCATGTTAACCTACTGCTGGGGGGGGGTTCTGCTTGCTTTCTGAAGAACTTCCTTTTCATGCAACTGTTGCTGTGTGCTGCAGGCAGGGAGGGAAGGCTGGCTCCGTTCAGAAGTGCAACGCCTGCCGGGGCCGGGGCGTGCGCATCATGATCCGGCAGCTGGCCCCGGGAATGGTGCAGCAGATGCAGTCCGTGTGCTCCGACTGCAATGGAGAAGGTAGGCCAGGCTCTGCTCTGTTACTAAATGTGCTTGCTTGGATCCAGCCTTCTGCTGAAATCTCAGGAGGAACTTATCCAGGACACTTCTGCCCTTACCCAGTCTGCTGCATCTCACTCTGGTGGCAGCATGGAGAAATCATTTTGTTCAGAGCAGCAGCAAGATTTACAGTGTTTAATGTACTGAAAAGCAGCCTAGAGGCTCAAGCAGTAGGGATTGATCATCTTTAAAAACACTTAGATGTGAATAATACTTACTGCTATTACTCTTGTGTTAAAGTAAAAACCCAAGATGTTGCTGGTTTAGGAGTTGTCTTTTTGCATCTCCTGATATCCAAAGCCTGTTATAGGTTCAAAATGGGAACCTGAAGTTGAATTTTTAACTTTGTCAAATTAAGATGATATCTTTGCCTGAATTGGTTCTGTTCGAGGGTAACAAGTTCAGCGCTTCATCTGATTTCTTTTTATGTCTTCTGCAGTTGGCAGAATGGTAACATCACCTTGTGGATGATTTTACTCGTCACAACACTCAAGCAATGAGGAGTTGTATTTTGTGACTTGTCAAAACATTTCATAAATGATGTTGTTTTTAACAATTCATATGCCTAACCTACATATTTTGTAGTTTCAACTGCATCATAATGTAATGCTTTGTTTCACAGAAAGGTGGTTTAAGGTGAGAAGCATAGTATTTTAGTTCAAGTGCATCTGTGTGTGGCACTTATTACCAGCATTTTACAGTCCATGTGCCCTAATACTTTGGTTACTGTGTATAGAGACAAGAGCTCACTGGGAAAATAAAGGTGAGGTAGAACAAGAGCATTGAAGCCATTTTGGATTGTCACCTTTCAGTTTGCTGGAAGCAGTAATTACCTTTGTAGAGGTGAATCTGGTGTGACCAGCTCTCTTTCCCTGTTTTTAAATGCAAGACTCCCTAGTTCTGCTGGCTGCATTTACTCAGGATTGTCTTGTGGGGATATTCTGGGAGATGGGGCAGTCAGGAGACTTTTTTTTTTTTCTTCCTTGTCCCTGTCTCACCTAGGGTAAATAAAGCCTGGATTTCCTCTTGTGAAGAATTCATAAAGCAATATCTAAATCACTACTTGTGTTGCAGAAATTCTTCAGCTTGCTTTCAAATAGTTTTTCCTAGGAATTGGATGTGACTATGTCAAAATCTCTGAACTCAAAATTTGTCTTTATTTAGGTGAAGTAATTAATGAAAAAGACCGTTGTAAAAAATGTGAAGGGAAGAAGGTGATTAAAGAGGTAAAAATACTTGAAGTCCATGTAGATAAAGGCATGAAACATGGGCAAAGAATTACATTCAGTGGAGAAGCAGATCAAGCTCCCGGTGTGGAACCAGGCGATATTGTCCTTTTACTCCAAGAGAAAGAGAATGAGGTAATGCTTTTGAGTTTCTTTTAAATGCCTTTTATTCCACTTGTTAATATTTAAGTTATATAGATGGCCATTCATTTAAAGTATTTGATACAGTTGCAGCTCTGGGAGAGATGGGGAATGGCTTTTAATAGATTTATAGTGTGTAACGTGGGGAGCCAGAAGAAAACTGGGCAAGTCCTTAGCCAGAGGACAGGCAGCTTCTGGTGCCTCCTAATGCTAGTAAAAGGTTGCTTTCTCAGATAAGCTCAGACTGACTTTGATGCAGTAGATGCAGTGAAGAGCCATTCAGGATGTTAACTTTATTCTGCTTTGCTCATGACACTAACAAAATTCTAAGTGTGGCTTTTTTCCCATGTCTTGTGACATGGCAGGGAACTCCTGATAAAACCCCCAGATGGTGCTTTCTGTGTCTGCTACTGTGGTTCTGGAAATAACACAAAATGGTGACGAAACAAACATTATTATTTTGTACTGGTTTGGTAAAACTTATGTTCACTGTATTCTGGACTATATACACTGCACTTTGGAATTAAATATTGCAATTTATCTTTTCCTGTTAAATTTCATGCGGAGTAGAGTTGAGATGACTGCTCCTTTTTTAATTCTACTGTTAAAAAATGCCAGGTATAGCTATGATGAAATAAGAAATAGTTTGTGTGTTGCACTTGAGGAGTGGTTTCCTGTTGACAGAGTAGCATGGGCTACAAATTTAAACTCCAGTCATATATTAAGGATGTGATGTTGGTTATCTGCTAATTAGGTACTTTGTAAGCTTTTCAAAGCTGTGTCAAGGACTGCTAGTCTGCCAGTCTGTACTTTGTCCTAGTGAGTAAAACTAGATAGACTTTGTGTTTTAAAATTTCCCTTGAGATGAAACTCGTCATTCTGCCTGTGGACAAATTTTAAGATTTACTCTGATTAAGAATCCTGAGTTAAGTGGCCTAAAGATCACTTCTGACAGCTGTGGACTAAGTGATCAAAGTCCTGCTGTAGGTTGTAGGTCAAGGGAGCTAAAGCAGGTATGTGAGGACAGGAGTTGAAAAACAAAGATGTAGTTTGTATACTCCAGTACCAGGGAAATAGCGTCAAACTCTTTTCAGTTTTGTTTATACCTTGCTTGTGTGGAAGGTATTGGGTGTGAAGGAGCAGTGCTGCTGTACAGGCCTGGTTTAATTTGAATCTTACCTTGGTGTGTGGTGTGGTTTGGCTTCTTTTAGATGACACTTGGTCAGGCACAAACTTCCCAAGCATGTTAAGCTGTCTGAATTAATAGAATCAAGTTCACTTCATACAAGGGTTGTTGCCTTGACGTGGAATTTTAAGGATAAACAATAATGAATTCTCAATAATGAATCTGGTGGAGTTGTGATTATAGTACTAGAAAGGATATATCCTTTGTTTTCCAGGTGTTTCAGCGGGATGTGAATGATTTGCATATGACACACAAGATTGGACTTGTTGAAGCGCTGTGTGGGTTTCAGTTCACATTTAAGCACCTTGATGGACGTCAGATTGTGGTTAAATATCCTCCTGGAAAAGTAATTGAGCCAGGTAGGCTTGACCTGATAAGGATTTCTTTGTTTAAGCTTTTGTGCTTCTTCAGCACTTAATCCCACCGTGGTTGTCCTGTAAACTGAACCTAGGCTGGGGAAACAGAGCTGTATGGAGAGAGAATGGCTCTGCAGTAGCACTCTCCTGATTACTTTACTTTGAATTGCAGGATGTGTTCGTGTAGTCAGAGGTGAAGGAATGCCACAGTATCGCAATCCGTTTGAGAAAGGGGATCTCTACATTAAATTTGATGTTCAGTTTCCTGAAAATAACTGGATTAGCCCAGAAAAGCTTTCAGTAAGTACTGTTTCAAGCATAAATGTGTCTTACTTGACAGAGTGTGCAAAGAGCCTATGTTGTACCTCATGGGCTTGCTTTTAGTGCTTAAATTTAGATGCAAGTTCTTTTAACCTTTTTTTATGGGCCATGTGTTACATGGAAATACCCCTTGAAATATGAATTTATGGAAGCTGTATTTAAGAGCTGTGCAGATGGTACACAGATGAGGGAAGGAGGAGAATCTTTCTGTTGCTGTGTGATAAGTTTACAGAGTGCAACTGTGTTTACTGATTGCACTTTTGGTTGATGATAGGTAGAGCTGTTGGTTTTCTGGAAGTGGTATCTTCCAGCTGATACAAATACTTCTAAATGACTCTGCAGTTCAGGACTTTCATCAGCATAGACTTGTAAGCCAAACTTGCTCTTAGAGGTGTCTTGAGGTTGTGGGAAACCAGTCACTTCATTTAGGAGTTGTAGATGCAATACTGAATGCATTTCCTTTTTTGGGGCAGGAACTTGAAGATCTTCTGCCAGCTAGACCAGAATTTCCCAATGTAATTGGTGATGCAGAAGAGGTAGATCTTCAAGAATTTGATACCACTCGTGGTTCAGGTGGTGGCCAGAGACGTGAAGCTTATAATGATAGTTCTGATGAAGAAAGCAGCCATCATGGACCTGGGGTACAGTGTGCCCACCAGTAAACATTTGTCTAAAAAGTTGCACAAGGATTTTCTTTCAATTTTTGCCTGACTTGTTTTCAACAATCCAGCTGGATTGTATAAGTAATCCAGATGAACCAATGGACATCTATTGCTGTATGTGTAACTTTTAAATTGGTCTATAGTATCTACAGAGTGTAATTTAAACTAACCACAAGCTTACATCTTCATTTTGACTGTGTAGCAGAATAAAGCACTTGAAAGGAAGACAAGACTCCTTTTCACATGGGTTTTAAGTTTGTCCTCGTATCTGTGCTTGATTTTTACCAGTTTTGTGTAGATTTTAAGTTTCATATTTTAAATTCAAATTCTACATTGTAAAGTTTGTGTACAATTTGTCCTGAGGCTTGGTATTTGGCTGCACCTGCATAAGCTGCTACAAGTAGAATCAAGAATTTCATAGCCTGTATCTATCATCTAGATGCATGGTAAATGGGCTTTGCACATAATGGGTTTAGAGCTGACTGGGAACAATGAAAGACTAAATTAGAAGTGGTTGTAAGTTTTTTTCTACCATCTTGTGAACGGTTTCTGAAATTAAATAAAAGCAGTTGGTGTATAATATATTTCTTTTGCCTTGTAACTCTTACTTTTCCAGTGGCTTTAACTAGTCTGTGTATGAAGAGACTATGTAGATGATAGATATTTCATAAACACAGGGAGGCTGAAGCTGCTTTAAGACTAGGTGAAGGTTAGATAACAATTGCGTGCCACATTCAAGTCTTCCTGAAAGAGGTGACTAAATGGGCACAGGGAAGGCTGCAGCCATGTCCCCTTTGTGTGAAGAAAACACAAGGATATCTGAATTCAGTCTAAAGATAACAAATCCCTTAAATGGGGAATGATTAAATTCTGAAATAATGGTGTCTCTCTCTTAGCCTTTGAATCCTATTCAAAGCCTGATTCAGCCTCACTTCCTAGAGAAATGTTTCCATTTAAAAGAAAAATTGTTTAACCTGGAAACATAATAAATGGTAGATGGTTTTGTTACTTTTCTAGTAGTTTGCACTTTGGTTTAAGTATGAAGATATTAAGATCTCCAGCTGCAGTTCTATTACTATTAATTGGCAAAAACGCCAGAACAAAGCAAAAATGTGACCTTAACTAAGGAACTGTTGTGCATGAACAGTGTTGGGTTGGTAGGCTGCCTCTATAGCAAGGTTTCTCTCCTGTTTAAGTGAGAAAGTTGAAGCTCTACTTTTCTTTACAAATCTGAAGTGTGACTTGTTTAGTTATTTCTCTGATAGTTGTTGACATTTTATTGATGAGGTTGGAGGGACAAACTCCAAGGGTTTCAATGTGCTTGGGTAGGCATTGGCATTTGAGTGTTGCTGAACATCCTTGTTATAGACTCTAAAAATGAAGCAAAAATAAATACTGTTTGATCTGTATTTCAGTACTGACTTATGATGTGGCATTCTCTAGTGGGTCTTTTATTTTCATTTATTAAAACTTGGGGTTGCTTTTGGTGAAGCTGTGGTTACATGCTGATCCTTTCTCCTGACTGATCTCACCAAGGAGTCAGTCCTTGTAACGTGCAATGCTTAAACAATTACATCTGTCTTCTGCTTGTAACTCCTGGTAAAATAGAGTAATACTCTAAACCTTTAATCCCCATTCAGACTGGTTTTTTTTTTGAAGGGGAAAAGAGGAAGGGATTCATGGTAACGTTTCATTTTGGTCATGTTAAGGGATGGAGGAAGAGCTGATTGCTGTAGGGCAGTTCTTGCTTCAGTCCTCAGCTGGCATTAATTTGGGCTCCTGCCAGCAGCACCTGATAACAAATTCTAATTTTACCTGTCATCTTGCACATAACTCTTGTGTCACACACAAGACTGGAAATAAATTTCATTCCTGTGTTAGATTCATATATGCTACCACATAACTAAAATTAAAGTGTCTTAAGGCTGTTCAGAAAAACAGTACCTTCTACTTCCGTTTGTGAGTTGAATTATTAGAGAAACTTCCCATACACAGCCTCTTACTGTTCATTTTGCTGTGAGCTTAGTAAAAATCTAACCTAAGTCTTTTATAAGTAAAAGTAGCATTTTCTTCTATTTTGGTATCCTTCATAACAGAAACTTAATAAGACACATCACATGATATAAAAGCTTATAAAAACATTTACTGGGCAGTATACAGCTTTATTAAGATATAATAGACATAATTTCAACACTTTGAAGGCAGCAGGCATGAGCAGTCACAAACGTTCTGTAGTCTCAAGACAGTTCCATTAACTTGGTTTAGGTGTTACCTTTCCACATAGTACAGTCAGCTCACTCTGAGGGGGGAAAAATTCATTTTAGCTCAAGTTACCCAAAAGAAGTTGGAAGAAGAAAGGTCCCTACTGTAAAAGCAAGCAGTGAGCACTTACTCACTCCCCACTGTCTGCCTACAGAGGCAGGGCCATAACAATATACAGAACAGCTCCCAGACCTCCAGCTTCACTCTGCTGCACTGGTCTCTAGACCTGCACAACTGTAACCTGGTTAATATCTGTCATATTATGGAGGGATTTCCATTTCTTTAAACAATAGCCCAGGTATCCTCATCTTCAGGAGGGTTGGGCAGTATGTGCTACAAAGCTCTACTTTATTTTACTTTCCACTTTATTTTGCTTCACAAGCATTAAGGGAGTTCCTGTTCAACTGCAGCAGAGAATTACCAGGTGTATAGTTCTTATTCAGCAAGGGACACAGAATAATGGATCTTAAAAAGAATCAAGACTGAGCCATAGCTTTGTCAGCCTTTGTGAATGAGAGATAAGAGAATGGCAGTTTGCTCCCAGGGTTAGGACAGCCACCAGAGCACTGCAGGGAAGAGTTTATGCTCCTGTGGTCCCCCAGGCTATCACCAAACTGCACGTGCTTATGTATGTGCAGTTACTTTTACACACGATTTATATGCAGCAGTTCACTCCTCCCTTTTCCTCCTTCCAACTGATGCCAGCCAGTTTAGGGTTAAACTCCTAAGAGTTTAAATTTCCATTCATGGCAGAATCTGACATGAAAGCCTGGGAGCAGGTGTCTGAATGCACACATCTGTAAGCCTCCCAATTCAAGCTTACCACCAGGTTATGAATGTGCTGTACTGTATCCTGATTTAAGAGCTGCACATCGATATTACGAAGGTCTCCACCAGCTGTACACAGTGTCTGTGAAGAGAAACAATTCTAAGATTAAAAGATTTTTCTTGCATGCCCAGCTTCTCTGGAACTCGTGCTCCCCTGTACATTGCAGAACTTTGGCAACCATTTTTCCTTTTGTTCAGCAGCATCTNGCTGAAAATGTTAAAAAAAAAGAGATACCTGTCCATCAGCCAGGGGAATGTTGACAAATGGAACACTTTTATGTTGGGGTACTGATTTACTTCTTTTTAACATGCCTTGAACTCTTCCACTGGCAGGTAAAGTTCTTGAGACAGTCTGTTGTAATACAGCACTAGAATACAATGAAAATGTTACTTTGAGGTTAACTTTCTATGCTCTGCTGGAAATTTTCAAGCATGAAGCAAATGCAAGTAGTAGGAAATACGCCTAGGAGAGAGGCAGTCATACTTAAATTTCTCCTGTTCTGCCAGGAGACTACAAAAATCCAACCATGGGCAGCACTCATGGGCACTGCTGGGTGACGTTTTAGGACCCTGCCACTACAGTAAACTTGTAAGCCTGTGACATCAGATGACATTTTGGCCACTCAGTAATAAGAATATCCACTCTCCAGTATCAGCAGTGAATGTTTACAGTTTTGGAAAGAGGAAACTGCATGCCTCAGGGCTTGAGAAAAGACATGCTGTATCTATCTGCTACAGAGGGTGATAGCAATAAATACCAAAGCTGCTACCTCTCAGAGGCACAGGGCATGCCCTATGCCAAACAGAATTCCTAAATTTTCATTATACAACTGTTCTTATTTTACTTAAAATAAGTAAGATTTGGGTGTGTTCTGCATGGAAACAAGCCTCTGACATTTATAGCAGGCCAAGGTGAAACTGAACCACTTACTGGTTTCAGGACCCATTTAAGTTGTTCACTCCCCACTTCAGCTTGTGCCAAAAGCAAACTCTGTAGTGTGTGGAGAATGATACTAACTGAAAATCTTGACTATTGGAGATGCCAAGAACTGATTATCAGTGTATTTGGTTGAGGAGTTTGTGGGGATTGGTTTATTTTTCTTTTAACAAAGCAACATTGGTGACATTTTAATCAAGGCTGGACTCTGAGAACAAGTTTGAGATGTCTGTAAATAGTGAGTGAGAATAGAATTTATACTCTATAAATACATTTTTTTAAACTGACTTAGTTAGGACATCAAATCCTGTTAAACTGACTTAGGACATCAAATCCAGTTAACACTCACACCAAAGCAGGAGCTGTAACTGGTTTGGCAATCCCTACTGACACATTTAGTGGCAGGCCACAAAGATCTGCTGCATCTAGAGTGATAATAATATAGATATATAGTGTCTTGGTATTGAACAAAATTATTTATTAAGAACAAACTGAAACTCCCTTACCTTCTAGCTCCCTTTGGAGTGGCTTTGGGATTTGTGGCACTGCAATGAAAACAAAGATACTTAGCATCCTTCTGCAAGCTACACTAGCAGAAGAGTAAACAGACACTAAAAAAAAGTAGTTACTTGGTTTTGTGTTTTGTTGGAGGTTTTATTATGTTGGTTTACTATTTTTATTTATTTCCTCCTCATGTACTTCAACTGTAAAGTTTTAGCTAGGATGAAGGTAGACAGACAGTGGATCAGAGAGTGCTGAAGTGCCCCATGACAGGGATCTAGCATGAAATGCACATGTGAAAAAGCCCTCCTGAGGTAAACATGACATAGTGGGACCTAAATCATAAACAATAATTTATATTGTAATTTATGTTATTAGGCAAGAATGGGCTGCAATACCCAAGTTAGGTGTTTATTACAGAATAGTTCAGTAGCACTAGCACAGCAAGGATGCTTTCCCTGCATGCTCTCTTCCATTAGTATTGTTTGGGAATCTGCACTGCTCCCCTAAGTTCAGAACCGTGCACCATTATGCCTTCATCAGCTACAGGTGCTTTTCTGTTGGGGTTCACATCACCACAGTGTATCTCAGGCAGGTTATGGAATAATCCTTATCGGACGTATTCCCACTGGGCTCAAATCTCAGCTACTACATTTGAAAATAATTGTGTTCAGCACTCACAAATTCAGGTGAGTTAAATAAGCTATCAAAGGTCAGTCTTACCTAGAAAGAGAGTTCAGTTTGCCACTTAAACCAGAGGCCAGTGAAACCAGCGACCTGGTTTTGGAAATCTGAAAATTTATATATAAGGCTGCAGTTAAAGAAGGTGGCATTTGAAAGCAAAATGATAGGTATTTGCAGGAAACAATACTCTAAAAATTCCCTGTTGAAAAAGGGTAGTTAAGCCCCATAGTGCTGCCTTATATGTATATAAAATGCCAAATATGCATTCTAAAAGAAGTTTCCTAATGACAAAACATACTTATTCCTACTGAAGTTCTGTATAACCAACCACCTATCTAATATACACCCTTCCAACTTTTAAGCTGCACAGAATCTTTTTTTGTATTTGTCCTCTTGCTACATCAGTGTCTGGCTGAGCAGCTACACTGCACAGACAGACTGAGGTGGCAAAACTGAAACACTTGATTTGGTTTAGAGACAAGAATGCACTACTCAGTTATAGAAAAGGATGGAGTTGAGGTCAATTTTAAAAATAAGTTTCAACAAAATATGGTTTCTCAAACCACCAGGACTTACTGGCAAGTCAAGAGAGAATGACTATGCCAGTACTTGCCAGCCTGTGTGAATTAGTCACTAGAAGTGCAGATACCATATTTCATTATGAAAATAATTTACTGTTTAGGCTTGCTTAACTTCAAACATGTTACATTTAAAATAACTGACTTTTCCAACAGACAGCAGAGCACTGGCCTGCCTGGTCATGGATCTAGCAGGGTTTGTGGCAGGTCAGAAATTATTAAGTCCTTATGGTTTTTTGAATAAAAACAGAATAACTTACTTTTTTAGTTATTTTCTTTGCAGAACTGTGCTTGGCATCTTCATATTCAACAATTGTAGTTACCTTAACTAGAAATGTATCAGCAAGACAAGGAAAATAAAGATCTCATGAAGAGCACAAAACACCACTTCAGCCCCGTGTTTGAAGCCTGTTTCCCCCTATGGACAGCTTTGCCCCCTTCTGCCATCCAATGGCATTGACCTGGGACACAGGTCACAGCAAACTCTGTTTGCTCACCACAGGCACTGGGACACACAGGACTCTTAGAAGAGTCTTAAAGACTCTTAAAAGACCCCAGATAATCCCTCAGCCCACAGACAAAACAGAATTACACCCCAGTGGTAGTGTCCTCCTTATTGCATATTTGGGGACATGAAGAAAAATGGTATTTTTCTTACAAAGCCTAATGGGCAGAATGTCAAGGTTCTCCTAAGAAAAGAGGGGTGACTTTCCTAGTTCTCCTGCTGTACTGTAAAGCCTTAAATCTGTCTCTTCTCACCATTTTCCCTGATAAATACAAAGGACAGAAGCTCTTTTCTCATGCTTTAAAGTACCTCTACAGTAGCATAGCTCATGATCCTCCACACTGAATGCTGGGGGTCTGTTGTGCACATTTCCCTCTTCTATTCCTCAGGCTTAACATTCATTTTACAAATGCTTAGTTCAAACCATAAAAAAAACAAAAAAAACAAAAAACAA
>VZUA01012685.1:29487-57227 GCA_013401035.1 Horornis vulcanius | reverse complement strand
TTTTTTTTTTTTTTTTTCTTTTTTTTAATGTTTTACTTCCAGATCTGGCCACCCACATGGGACAGGAAAAATGGAGAAGAGCATATGGCTTGCACGAAAAGAGTCCTGCAGCAAAAGTATCCTTCATTGACTGTACTGATTATGAAGTATCTCTCTTACAACAATTCCAGGATATGTTCAGCACTGCAGCTTGCAGGTCGGAAGATCAGATCAACATTACAAGTTCTGAGAGCAAATCTTCAACATCACTGACTAGAACTGAGGAGTCAAAACCGAAAAATACCGAATCTAAAAGGGTACAGTTTGGTGGTTTTTCTTCTAACACAGGAAACACAAACTGTTGAAGTTTCCTCCAAACAGGAAACACAGACTACTGAAGGTTTTAATCTAGAAAAACACTGCATTCTAGTTCCTACTGATAAACTGAAGCTCCTAAATCACACTCCATTGCATTAATAATGAGTGTCCTGCACAGAAGAGATGTCATTTTCGCTTGAGAAACAAGTAGATTTCCTGAAGTATTGTAAGGTTGTCGTCCAACCTCCATAAAAATAGAATCATCTCTGCATTTCTAGATGTGAAAAAGCAAGTCTTTAATTTGCTAATACCACTAAACTTTAACGAAAAACAATGAAAATTCATATATCAGTATTTAAAAAGGCACCTGAAGTAATAATTGTTATTTTGAAAGCCTGGTTTCTATCCAAGGTTTTGCAAATCACTACCTACTTTGGATGCCCTCTTTCTGCAGTTCCTGACTCGTGCCCCTCTAGCAGGGAGTTGCCATCTCACAGCTATATTGGCCTAGACATTTTAAAAGCAGACCAAATAATAAAGCAGAGATGAGAAGAATCTTGCACCCTTCCACTAATTCTGCAGTCATCAACAAAGACATCTTTTCAGTAATACTAATTATGATTATTTCTCCCGTTTCTCTCATATCATCTGGGCGCTTTTTACTGAAAGCTTGTTATCAAGCTTGTGGATATTCCCATCCCACAAGGGATGAGGTGTCTGAGCTGCTGCTGGCTGGAGCCAGACCATCCCCACACCCATGCAGCACTGAGGGCATGTTTACAGCACAGATCTTGAAAGCAGTCCCAGCCTTGTTTAGAAGGTCATGTCCTTGGATTTATAACCCTCATCTCTCAAGGAGAGCCCACCTTCCCAGACCACTTCTGTTCCTAAGGGAACCTCAGTGTGAGCCCTCTGCTGTGCTCCACTCAGTTGTAAGGACAAGGTAGCTCAATCTGCTTGGCAAAACGTGATCAATATTTTGTTCAAGCCTACACCACGGGGGCCAGCAGACCTTGCCTGCAGGCACAGCTCTGGCAACAGTACAGCCCACCTGCTCTGCTGATACTGGGCAAGCAGGTGTGTTCCCATGTTGGGAGTTGAGGTTCACTTCCCCTCTTGCTTTAAGGCTGCAAACCAACACATCAACCACCCCTGTGGTGACCACATGCAAATTGCTGGCACCAAGGGTTCACCACTTAGCTTATCTATTCTTCTCCTTCTCTCAAAAATGTCAGTCTAGCTGGGACTGTGTCACACTCAGCAGTGTGTTACATCTCTGCAGAGTAACCCTGAGTCTCTTTTCTTTCTGAAAGGGATAGGCTTGAAGGAATAATATTGCCATGGCTTTTTGAGGAAGGTTACTTGATAAAGAGTGTCAGCTCTTCAGTACCTGTGCCTTGTTCTGCCAAAAATGCAAGGTTACAGCCTTGCAAAACTTCCATTTGTGGTGGCAAGGTATCCTCATAGCAACCTGAAAGAGGCAGAGTAGAAGTTCCCCACACCAGTGACTCCTGGTGATGCCTCTACACATACAAATCGAAGAATCTGGGAGTGAGTATATCTGGTAAATATTAGTGTTTTCTCTCTTTTCCTCACTTTCAAACTGATCCATCAAAACAAGGCTCTCAAGGAACAAGAGATCCCACCACAAATGAGAAAATAGAAGATCTGAAGTCCAAGCCTCTTCCTTTTTCCAGCAACACCTTTCATGACTCTTCATGTGTAACTGAGAAGTAGCTGCACTGTAAAAGTAAACTCCTGTGGAAAATGAATGCTAGGAACATTTGTCCTCTGCAATGGAAAAATTAGGTAGTCCTTGTGCCTGGTTTGTATCACCAAAAAAAGAAACAAACCCAGAAAGAGAGCAGCCAGTGACAGCTCCACTCCTCTGGCATGGGCAAAAGGAGTCTAGTTTGATATGTGATATTAAAGGATATTTCCTTGTAGCCTCCAAACCAGAGAAGTTCTTGTTAAGCTCTTGGAGATGATCCACTGCAGAGGAAATCCTGCCCCAGAACCTAGAAAATTTGAGGTTGAAAGTTTTATCTTTGGTCTGTGTTTAATAAGATGAGCAATACTGGTTTCTAGGCTTTGCAATATGCCAAGCACATTCTCTTTCCTTTGTTACATATCCCAGGGAAAAGCAAAGGATGTGGGTGAAATTAGGAATATTCCTCTTAGGTAATGAGGAGACTGTTTGGATGCATGAGTGATACCCTTGGTATAAGAACAAGAGAAACTAAAGAGAAATCTAATTTTTTTCTGGAATGAGCAAACAATTCGTGTTATTCTGATTGAATTATTGCACTAAAGGACAATTTGAATCGAAGCCTAAGTACAAATTATTCTTGTTTTTCTCTCCACAAATAGCATTGCTGGTTTTAAATATTATGTCCCATTTGCACTGCTACATTTGTAGGACCCTGCTATTCAGTGTTCTTATTCTCCTCGATCCCTGCCAGAAGTTTTGAGTTTTGGATTCAGTGGAGCCCATCCGAAAATCTGTATTTCCTTCTTGCTGCTCAGCTGGCCTGATTTCATTGTGTCTGGTCCTGCCTGAGACTCAGCCTTAAGAGCTGGCAAGCTGAGAAATCAGGCCAAGGAGAACTTGAAGCTGCAGCAGGGCAAATAGTTGCAGTCATTGTGAATTTAAGGTGAAGAAAAAGAAGGGAAATAATGCCAGGTCCCAGGAACATCTGAGTTATGAAATCCATGTAATCCAAAAAAGGAATCGTGGCACAATGGTGCATTGTCCCACAGTCCCATGATCCATGGGACATAAGACCAAAGATCTACTGCCCCTCTTTATCACAACACTGGCATCCCAGCATGTTCTACTGAGAATTAAACCAGAAAAGTCCTGTGTCTGCTGTTAGACAAGCAGGTCATGCAAGGCAAGCGTAGCTCCCTCTGGACCAACTTAGGACTCTCACTGCCCCAGCTTTAGTAAGCAACAATGGAGATAGAAAACTCCACTTCTGGAGTTTTAATTGCAATTTTTTAATCCAAGTCATCTGTGTTGATAAGGATTGAGACTTGGATTAAAAATTTAAAAATTACTCCTCACACACAAAATTAAATGCTAGTTATTATTCAGTGGAAACTTGCTCAGTGGCATGGCTTCTTCAGCTCTATTATGGGCAGATGGTCTGTATCAGAAATTTAATTTACCCAGCTTCAGTGACCATTCAAACAGTCCTTTGGGGTCTAGGCAGTATCAGATGTCTGACAGTGCACCAAACTTCATGCAGAGCAAAGACAAATCCACTGCAGGGCTGTAGTAGGGCACTCTCCAGCAGGGACTGCCCAAGACAGAGAAGTTGCCTTTTTAATATGCTCAGGGACATATTTTTTCTTTTTCTTTTCTTAAACTTGCTGCAGACTGAGCTGCCTAAGTACTGCAAGGCACCTGGACATGGCAATAACCAAGGAGTTATAGCACAAGGGTGTCTGTGAACATCAGGTTCCTGTGACTGGTTGTGCCTCTTCTTTTGTCCATCTGCCATTCCCATCCATGAATGCAGGGAAAAATGCCACCTTCCCAAATCTCTGCTGACCGTTTCATGTCAGGAACACAAATTTATCTTCCTCAAATATTTGGTCTGCTGTATTTTATGAGGCCTTAATCTTTATCACCAGTGGCAAAATGTGGTTGGGATTCATATTATCTGGCAATCACTTCATCTTGCTTCACCTTCATTTTGCACTTCATCTTGATGTAACCTGTTTTGTGACAAGGGAACTGGGCACCTTTTCTTTTCCAGAGCCTGTGGACTGCTATGCCATGGCTTCTTCCACTGCCACATATGCAGTGGGGTCCTGCTCTGCAAGTCAGTCTTTCACCACCATCTATACCTCATTTTGCTCTATGCCAGTGGTTCCTTTCACACAAAAGAAGCCTTTTGGTCCATATGACATCTGGTTTGAATAGGCTGACAGCAGGCAAGTTTGTGAATGTGTGTTTAGGTGGGTGCACATCACAGAAACATGTCTGAATAACCACTGCAGGTAAGGTGCAGTTTAACATGACATGAGTTTTACCCACTCACGAGTTCACCACCCGTTGTCAGCCCCACTCAGCACAGTGTTTTTCCTCCCTTTCCCATCTGCCACAACCTGTCCTGCATGTTTCCATCTGCTCCATATACCCTGTGCTGCAGAGAGCATTCAAGAATCAGACTCCATATGGAGTGAGAGCACAGAGGGGCAGGCTCTGCAACTTTCACCCTGTCTAGCCCAATCTTGTTCGTGCAATCAAGAGTTACTCATTCTCCTGCAGCCCCAAATGGTTTGGCACTGGCAACACCTTCCATCCCAGGTGCCCCAGCAACCCCTCACATCCACCTATCCTGCTTGCCCCAGCATGCACACCCACGCAAGGTAGCTTTCCTCCAGGCCCATCCAGAGCAAGAGCTGATAAAAGCCATCTCCCCACTGCTGGCTGCCCAGTCCCAGGGCTGGGGAACTCCAGGGATCCACAAGTGTTCGGCACCTGCTGCCTACCCCAGCTCCCAGCCGCTGCCCGGCCAGCCCCGTTCTCCCTCTTGGCTGTGGGAAGCAGCCGCTGAAAGGCGATCTGCCTGACCTGATGTGAAAGGGATTTCACTGGTGTTAGGACACTTGATGACAGGGGGAGGGAGGATTGAAATGAACTCCTTCCATCTTTCAGATGCAAAATGAGTGCAGACACATTGCTTTAATATCTTCTTTGTAATTCATTTCCTCCAGCAAAGACTGAAGACTTGATGCTTTATGTGTCTCTGGGTTTATGCCAGCAAACTACTTGCAAACTGACCCATCTGGAGTAGACAGGGTCATTAGTAGTTCTGATCCAGCTCTTTGTATCCTCTCCAAGATGGGCATTAGCCCTGTATGAGTATTGAGAGCTAATCTGCACCTTTAAGCGTGATTTAACTGCTTAATACAACAGCCTTTACCTTTTCTCATCATGAAGACCTTGTCTATCTCAGACTGTGTCTTGATGTCTTGTCTGCCGCCAGTAAGGGGCCACAGTCCAGTCAGTGAATAGGAATGGTTTCAGCATAACCCCACAGTAACAACCTCAGCTGCTGCTCCCAGTAGGCAGCATCAATGCCTGTAGTTTCAGGTTCACCAAAGATCTCTGCATGGAGGGACAGAACTGCTTGGGCTGGAAGAAGGGTCAATTCTGCTTGAAAAGTGCCAACCACCTCTCACCTCCAGAAGGAAACCCAAAGACCTGGGCTCACACATTGCCAAGTCTTTCTTGCAGAGCCTCCTTCCCAGACATTTTATGAGATTGGGATCACACCCAAGCCTGAAAAATCCTTGGGGCCATCATATATCTTAAAGGGAATGAGTAACAAGTCACGACACTCTCACAGTGATTGCCCACAGAGCGAAGAGCCTGCTTGCAGCTTGCTCCTTGTTGCCAGAGTTCTCCCTGATGGAAGAATTCCTTCCTGTCATGAGCATAAGGAACAGGATACAAGGCCACTGCATCTTTCTTGCTCTTGATGTTGCCACTGAGCATTGCAGATGGGTGATCAAAGTCTGCCAAGTTTTCTTCCAAACTTTGTTACTGTTATGTGGCTCAGTCAGGCGTATTGCCTGTTTAATGTAAATTATGTTTGGGGTTTATTTGTGTTCAGGAGCTTGGAGGCCTTTGGACAAGGTCTTCCTGTGGATGAAAGTCTGTTATTAGTGTTTGTTATATCAAATAACACCTGTAAGCATTATGTAGTGTCAGCACATTTGTCCCTGCAGGGAAAGGAGGCTTGGTTGTTCCATCCCAGAGCTAGTGCCATCTGGTTTGGTACTTACCCAGCGCAGAAAGTACAAAGACTGCACGTTTTCTATTAGAAGGCTTACTGACACTAGGCTCCATTTATGAGTCAGTCTTAGTAAATTGAATTTATTTGGAAATATACATGGCCTCTGAATCAGCCCAAACTGTCTTTTAACTTTATCTGTCTGTGCTGTGTATGTTGATGGAAATGTTTAACCCATTTAATTTGGGATGCTTTCTCCAAGTCCTGCTGAAATTGGAGATCCAAATGTTTGTTCATCAGTGCAGATACACCATGCCCAGGGCTGGCAGCTAGCCTTTCCTACAGAACCTACTTCTGAAATAAAACTTGGGCTAAGAAAGTAATGCTTTTGACCAGATAAAGTCTCTAATAGTCAAAGAGCACTGAAAAGCTTTTCAAGGTAGTATTGCCAAATATGACAAGCTCTGTATTTCTTAAATTCTTTTACAATATTTCAATTTATTTTTTTTTCTGAGAGGGTGGGTATAAAGGGCTGTCTTGACTTGAGGACACTATTTTTAAGCCAGTTATGAAGACTGCACACAGCTCCTTAATATCTCTGTTCTGAATTTCAATATTCAGCTCTATCCCCTACGAGGTGGATGAGCATCATACCTCTGTTTTACCAACACCTTGTCAGATCATCACAAAGCCTGATAGTTAGAACATGGTGAAGCCCAGGACACAACATTGAAGTTCTCATTTTTCAGACCTGCTTGTAACTTACAAGACTAAGAAATGGCCTTATAATTAGTGCACACACTACACCCTTTGTACAGCCTAGAAATAGCTTTGAAATCATGTGTCTGGGTGGATTCTTCTATTTTCCCCTTGGCAATATGAACAGTTATTTAAGATTGTGCTGCAGTGAGAAAAGGTTCTGTTTTCTTCTACCTGTCAAGTTCTAACTCAAGCTTGGGAGTTTTTAATTTTTCTCCTAGATCCACTGGTGGAATCATTAGTTGCTTTGCTAGAATTGAATGCTGCCTTCTAATGCTCTCCTTATGCAAGGATGTTGCAGAATAAATGGAAGCGGCCAGTCTTGGCAGATCTAAAAACGAAGCAGGCTTCTATTCACATGAGAAATGTCCTTGTCAATAACTTCATAACTACTGGGACTCTTCCCTTTAAGGAATAAACCAAGTTCAGCAACAGTAGAAGACTGCTGAAATCAATTCCTGCCAATGAATTCACACCTTTTTGCAAAACTGGTGTCACATTTTATCTACTCAGTGGTTCCCATTGTGAAAAAGGGAAATTTTTTGACAACCCATCAGTCCTAAGAGGGTGGGCAACACGACTCACTTGTAGCTATTTCCTGAGATACAGCAAGGACTCTCCTTCTCTCACCATACAGACTCCTTCAGTGGGTTGTTGAGACACCATAACAGTCAAGTTATTGGGAGTTAACATGTCTTCCCTTGGGCATGTAATTGGATAAAAAGTGCAGAATTAGCAGTCCTAAATGAGCTGATGAACCTGGTTATCTATGATCTAGCACATCATAGAACGTCCAATTAAATCTGTCCCAAAACATCTGGTTTCTCAATCAAATTGTTATTCTGGTATGTCTTATTAAAACATCTCGCTGTTTGAATGTCAGCATTGCTACACAATTGTCCCTGTTGCAATTCTAAAATTTATTCCAGTGAAGATTTTTCTTGTACTGGAGGTAGAAGTTAAGGATAGAAAAGGCTTTTTGTGCCATGGCTTAGATGGGGTACTGCAATCTGTAGACTGTCAGTTCTAACCCTGCAAAAGTAACCTGTTGATCTGTACGAGGAGATGCTTGGTAGCACTGGTAGCCTCATTTCCAGCCACGTCACAGAAATAAGAGATTTTGATCAAAAAACTTAGATCTCTTTCCTGTATTCTGATTTATCCACCAGGTGGATGGAATAGGTGATCCTTTAAAAATTAATCTTTAAGAAGAAGAGTTGTAAAGTGTACTCTGCTGAACAGGATGATCATTCCCATGGACTAACATACGGCCTTCATTTTCATTAATGGTGAAACACATGGCAGAGTGAATGGATGCAAACGGGGAGGGAATCTCCCTCCCATGTTTCCTATACATGTCCTTTTTATATCTTTTGCTTTGCAGGGAGAGACTCCCAAGAAAAATACAGCAGTTCTTCCACTGCTCTTTCTTAGAAGACAGTTACAGGATTGAAGGAATTAATGAAACACCAGGTTAGATTGCTGGCATTCATTAACAGATTCAGTGGCAACCACTACCTTTTCTTTTTAAAAGAAGCTTAAACATCACACAAAACACCTGTCTAATTGTGCAGTAATTCACAGAAATTAGCTGTGGTCGAAATTTCTTTCTGACCCTCACATGTTGGCATTGTGCCATGGAGCATCAGATTTGCTTATCGTAAATATAACCAAATGCTAGTTATAAATGCATTTAACTGGGTGGGTTTTTTTCTTTAATTTATTGCACTGGACTTGCAACTTTCTGTGGCTGACATTTCCACAGTCTAACTGTAAATGATTTTTGTAAATCTCAGTTTGGATAAAGACTGTGTGCCCAAGATGTCAAAAGGAGTTAATATTAGACATTTAGGAGCCAAATAGGTCGCAGAATCTGTGTATGTATATGTGTGGATTTATTTGGTTTAAAATGGTACAGAGGAAAATTTTGCAAATTTCATATCTGGAGGAAGCATGGGGCCAACTGTTGGGCACTTCAGCAGTGCTCCACAGAGTGGTACACATTCTGTGAGACACACGTCCTAAAGCACTGGCCCTGTGGGTTCCTGTCCACCAGCTGCAGGAGCCACAGGTCAGCTGCAGGGATACACCCAAGCAAGACATGCTGCAAACAATATAGTCTCACTCTAACTTGTAACAAACTAAATTCTGAAAAATTAAGGTATATTTGTTTCAGGAGAAGCTACCTCCTAGAAGCCAGAAGATATCCAAAACTCTAGGTAGATCTGCATTTTGGGAGAGCCCATGGCCTTGGATGTAATGCAGGGTGATAGTAACACCTCTGAAATGTTTCTCAGAAGTTGGTTTCCTTCTCTTCTGATCTCCCTTTTGACAGTGCATGGGACCCCAGTCAATGCTGTATTTATGAAGCAGGCACTCTCCCTGCACGAAGCACATTTTTAAAATAAGCTTGAAGAAAAAAACTCAGTGGGAAAAAAGAGAAAGGGAACACTATGTATCCTATTCCTTTCAATTACAGCCAGAGGAAAGCAGAAGGAAAGACAACCTTAAGAAGTCATCTAGCCTGTCCTCTTGCCTGAAGGCAGTGGGTACCATCTCTTAAATTGGTACACAATCAACAGAAATTAAATGGGTTGAAGGACTGGCTTTTTCCCACCAGGACTCAGCAAAAAATTTAGTTTTTATGTCTTGGGTTTAAAGATGATTTAGGCCTCTTCACTGCAAATGGTTGATGCATTTTGTTGATCA
Source organism: Horornis vulcanius (assembly GCA_013401035.1). Classification (NCBI taxonomy): domain Eukaryota; kingdom Metazoa; phylum Chordata; class Aves; order Passeriformes; family Scotocercidae; genus Horornis; species Horornis vulcanius. Next base: position 47,712 of record VZUA01012685.1, on the reverse strand, counting down.
AAATCACCAGTCATTTTCATTTTAAAATAATGGCATATCAAAAAACAATTTTTCTTCCTCAAAAGACAAATTAAAAAGACTGATCTTCATTCACTTTCCCAAAAAGTTTTAAATCAATACAGTGAAAAATAGCTGCACTGCCTTTTTCTGTATGTTAGATCTAATCTCAGCCCTTTCCTGTTTCTATTTACAATTGCCCTTAGCTGAATTTTTGAAAGATTTTCGTTTTTCTTTTATAAAATTCTGTCTTGCTATTTTTCCCTTGTGTAGTGGTATTTTTCTATATTGTCCACTTGTGGCTTTTTATGCATCTCAATTTCTTTGCACTTTCATGTCTTTCTTTTCTATTTGCATTTAAACTAGCTTAAAGTTTCTGCTTTCTTTAATTCCTTAACTTGTGCCATTTTATTGCCATGATTAAGTAGCTGTCCCTAGGCAGCAGCAATGAAAATCCAAGCTTTCCCATCACATTCACTTATCTGGTACTTGCTGGAGTTAAGATTAATTATAGTTGTCAGCGCATAACTAAAATCACAAATGTCAATTTCCTCTTTTCACGTTTTTCGCTGTCAGAATAAATTGCATAATCATCACTTAATACCAAGCTCTTGTTTCCCTAATAATATGCTGCAGCCAAAGATTTACCAAGGGGAGCCCAAGGAAAACACACGAAACCTGAGAGGGTAAATACAACATGGGAAAGCGCAAGCACGATAAGGCTGGTGCCACAGCTGGAGAGAAACCACAGGGACTCCAGAATTTAACCTTGCTGGCAGTACTTCCATGGGCCACAGCCATGGGCTTTGCTCTCTTGGGTGTGATTGCTTAGAGAATGAACACCTTGGGAGACAGCCTCTGGTACACCTCTTCCTTGAAAAATGGTCAGCAATCAGCCAGAACTTTTCATAGGGCTTTGCCAGGGAGGCAGGTTCAGGAAGAGATCAGGGGTTGGAAATGCCTGACAGCAGCCACACCTTCAATGTGGGCAGTTTGTGAGAGCCTCCATGAATACTTGCTCTCACCACCTCCTGAACGTCTCAATGTGCCTGCCACCAGATTTGGTGGTCTCCGGTGTGTTGTGTCACTTTGGATTTGACAAAATTAGAACATATCTGGTAGAACATATCTGTAACAGACTGCCCTGTCAGCAGGTCCTGTTCATGTGGCTCATGTTCTTGATAGACAAACTCACCTTCTAAGCATGAAGCTAGATCATGGCCCAAGGATGTAAATGGGGAAGCTTATTTCCAAGATAGCCCAGAAATGACATCAACACTATGTTGTCCTAAACCCCTGCTCGATCCCATCCTGCATACTGGTGTCAACCCTGAGAATCACATACTCGCCGTCCCCACAATCTATCTTTGTGCTGGTTTTTAGACCTTACTTCTCTGTGTTTTCCATCTTAGTCATGTCAATCAAAATCTACTAAAACCTGTGTTCCCATGGCCTTTAATAGAGGCCAACTAGGGAAGCAATTGCCCCTTGTATCTTTACTCCATGTCCTGCTCAGATACCGACTTCCCCACAGAAGAATTCCTCTCTTTCCCCTAACCTTCCAGGAAGGACTCTCAGGAAAGTCATCTGCAGTTGTGGGTACCTGCAGCTAGAGGATTTGTCTTAGCTTTTGATAAACTGAAATACAGTCTTCTTTTTTTATCTTCCTTTGGGAGAAAAATTCTCTTCAGATATTTACCATTAAGAGAAATAAAAACATATGCTTAAAAGATAAAATTCAGAATGTCTTTTATGAAAATTCTGTATTTTAGCTTCCACCTCATAGGGCTGGAGAGTATATTCAAATCTTGACTAATTGGTCAGTCCTTTCATTCTCCTAATGCTCTCTAAGTGAATTTCCCACTTAACAAATTAATTCTAGTGTCAAATTCATTCAGAGAGTTCAGCACTACAAAGTGACATAAATATATGGCTTCTGACCTGGTATATCAATAGTAGGCTTGTGTGCAAACCAGAATGAAAATACCACTGTTGTCAAGGCCGTTTGGTAAAGTTACTGTTTCCTTTCCAGTTCCTTGGTTTAAGTGGATTTTTTAAGATCAATTGCCATTATTTGTCTTCATGTTTAGGTTGGGTTGTTCGGGTTTTTTATTGTTGTCTGCTGTCATCAGAAGCTTAAGGTGCCTAATTTCAGGAACTCTATGCAGGAATTTGTAGGTGTGCTTCAGACACCAGTTACTTGAAAAACTGGACCTATAAAGGGACTTTGCTCACCTTCTGACATTTGGGAAGATCTTTGGCATCCAAAATACAGGAAACCTCCAAAACTCACAGTCCTCAGAAGAACATGTTGTCCAGAGCACACAAGCAGGGCGAAGAATCAGAGCAGAGGAGCTGGTGGGGGATTTGCAGAAGGGAACAAGATATTCTGGAGCCACTGCAGCAACAGGAATATCTGGGTCTGGCCCATGCCCCTCACTTGGCAGCAGCAAGTCATCCTGCAGCCCTTCAGCTTGCAGGGTGACCACCCTGAAAATGTGTGGCTAAATTGCTGCACATTACATTGCCACACAGAAATAAACCCCCACACCTTATAAAATCAGATACTTCAGATTCTTGAAAGCAGTTCACTGTCATCCTTGGCTCCTGCAGGTGTGACAGCTCTTCTTCAGAGGCACAGGGCAAGGAAGCCCTTAGCAGAGCTATTGGGTGCCTTGTTTTCTTTCTGATTTGGCTGCTTTGGCTTTGCCCAGCTTGTGAAGTGCTCTGGGAAGCTGGTGTGTGAAAGGAGAGAGGGAGAAGAGCTAGGATGACATTTCGCAGTGCATGTGCTAACTTCAACTGCCAGCTTTGACTGCTTTCCCACAGACAGCACTCTTCCCAAACCCTTCTCCCCAGTCTCCTAATCCTCCAGCTCTCTCTGAGGGCTGTGGTGTAGCCGAGGCACCAGCAGTGGCGAGACTGGGGAGCCAAATATTTCCATCCCACCTTCCAACAAGTAGAGCTGCTCCCCTCCTGGCCCCCCATCTGCCCCACAGCCCATCAAGCATAGCCTTGTGATTAATGTAAATGGTCAGAGATAAATAGCTGATTGACTCCAGCACTGGAGGAGATCATGGAATTATTTGAATAGAGGCACATGAAACAGTGTAACAACTTGGCTTGATGTGCTTCCTATGGCTTCTTTTTTTCATAGAAAGATGTATGCATGTTTTTGGGCATATGCCTACTGGCTGCAGTGCCAGGATAGAGAGAGAACACAGAAAGGATGAGCTTTCTCTTCTGCATTGTGTCAGAAATAACAAGCTGCCAAGATGAAAAGCGGCCACATGAGATCCTGCTGCTCCTTTCTGGGGCTCAGAGCCCCTGACTAGGGCTCAGAGGCAGCAAAAGCCCAATGTTTCTTCACCCTTTAAAAATGCAAAGTGTGTTTGGGAAAAGAGAGGTACAAGTAAAGGGAGCAAGCAGCAGAAAGTGGTTTATTTTTACTGTCCTAATGAAGTGCTTCTTCAGGCAGGCTTGTCTAAGGGAATCACGGCTCCCTGAAGACAAACCTCCCTCCCATTATTCTCTTACTTGGGTCACATTCTTGAACAATATAATTCATAGTTTGGTTTATTTTCTTTTTTAAAAAAGCTTTTCTTTTTTAATACTGTCAATCCAAAGCTTTCCATAACAATGGAATCTGTCAATAGCCTCCAGATCTTCTCACACTTCCCACCAAAAGCTCTTTAAACATTTGTAATATTCAAAATTTGATAATTAGCATTTTGCTCCTTCTTGGATGATGTAATTTTCACTGGCTGATACAGTAAGAGTGGCTCAACGCTTGCTCTCCAACTAGTGAGGAATACTTTTCTATCTGTAAGAATGATACTGTGTACTGTCATCCTCTGCACTGCAAGACAGATCAAGGCTGGGGACAGAGATGCTGTTTCCTGGCTAGAGAACTTTCTTCTGTCGCAACAGGGTAATCACTGGCCAAAAAATTTTGCTACTAATTTTTCAGTGTTTCTTGTATGCTGTTAAAATCTGTGAAATTCTGAAGACTTGCATATTTCCTTGTGTATCTCATCCTAATCTGAACTTTTCCGGCAAGTAAACAATACAACATGGCATCAGTGCTTTAATTTGCAAAATCACTTGCAAACCACTTCTAGTATTTGTGACCAGCTGTTGATAAACGTACGAATCCTAATCATGTTCCCACTCAATGCAGAAGTGGTTTGTTTTCTCATATAGGACATCAGTGGCACTATGGAAGTTCCTGGATCTCAGCTCTAGCCTCTCTGTAAGGCTGAGGGTAGCACACAGAGAGTGAGCAGCAAGGGTTACAGCCACACAGCCTGGTAGCCATGAGAGCCAAGCTAGCAGGATGTAGGGCCTCCAGCACTGCCAGCTTGTGTGGACAGTTTTATGTGCTGTTTCTCTGCCTCCTGCTTCCCAGGCGGGATAAACAGTGAGTGAAAGGAGCCAAGAACGCATTTTTATATGAACATCATGTACTGTAGGAAACGTGTCTCTGCCATCTTCCAGCCTTGGTTCCTTTTATAAGAAGTTTGCCACTCGAGAAAATTCCATTTATTCCTGGTCTGTGTTTTTCACGTGTGTTAAGACCCATATGAAGAGGTCATTTACCGACTGAAGGAGCTGAGTGTCTGCAGCACATACTGGGTGGGAGGCAGATGGCTTCAGAGAGATGTGAGCTGATGTCACCCCAGTGGAGCCGTGGGGGCTTTTCCAAGACAGACAGCCGGGCTGGTGTGCCCTGGGTCCAACAAGTGTGTCCCCAAGGCCCTTTGCTCACTCTATAGGCAGGTAGCTCTCTCCCCCTCTGCAACTGAGACTGTTCTGGCTCTGTCCATCCTAAGGCGTCTGGCCCTCCACCCCATCTTTTTGGCGTGCACATTTTGGTGGCTGCAGATGCATTTACAAGATATAAGCTTACACGCTTTTTAAGCAGTGAAGCTCCATGACACTTTTCTCTCCTGGGTCTTCTATTATATGAATAAACTCCTTATTCAAGGAAATGGGCCTCCTATGCTGAGCATACTATTTTTTCTGAAAGAGAGGGTCTTTTCTTGTACAGATGGGCTAAACACAAGGGAAAATATGTAATTTTTGTCAGTTCAAAGTCAAAGTTTTCTGTTTAGGAACAAGGGCTTTTACCAGTGTGTTTCGATGTATACATCTAGATTCAATATGGGTACTAGGAAATCCTGTCCTATTTTGTCTGAAGAGATACCAGGAAGATATTAAAGGTTGAATTACCAGGGGTTTTTTGTTGGTTTTTGGGGGGTTTTTTGTTGTTGTTTTTTTTTTTTTAAACCTGGAGTTAAATCAATTCCAGACTCTATTAATTTGAGCAAATGTCCTTGGTCCCATTGCCTGGCTATCCAGAGCTATTGTATAACAACTAATTGGTCTATATGTCCCCTTCAATAAGGTAAGGCTGCCACAGACACGTGGAGTCCCTAAGAGAGGCTGGCAGGGGGAGCTGGGCACGAGGGGGATTTAGCTCAGCCCCGTGTCACGTTAACCCCTGCGGGCGGGGGTCTGCAGCAGCCCCCGGGGTGCGCACACAGCTCCTCGGGAAGGGGACTGGGGTGAGGGGAGGCAGCAGGGTGAACAGTTCAGAGAGATTATGAAGCAAAAGACAAATAAACACCACCCCCAGCCCCAAGCTCTGGGGATGGTGAAGGTTTAGCTGTGCGTGTTGGGATGCCAGAAGAGGGAAAGCGGGACTTACGGTTCCGAGCAGGGGTGGGCTGGGCTGGAAGCAGCCCAGTAGCCATAGCCTGACAACAGAGGTGTGGAGGCAAGGAGTCAGTGAGGAGCCTGCCGAGCTGCAGAGGGGAGGACAGGGGAGTCTGGACAGCCAAACCCAGCCCAAGTGATTTGCTGTCACTCCCACAGATGGAACTGCCGTGGCTCTGAGGGTGAGCAATAAGCAGCCTCTGTGGCTGCTAGGTGGGGATGCTGCTGAGAGCTTTTTTGCCACCTCAGTGGGGGGAAACGTCCCCTCCTGATATGGCAGTGGGGCAACAGCAAGCAGGATGCTGCTGGTCTGATGGCATGGAACATGTCCCCCAAAGCCACTCCCTGGGGCTGATCCCAGTCCCTGGGCCAAGGAATATGTGTAAGAGTGTTAGGCCTGGGAGCTGCAAAGAGGGATCCCATGAATGAACAGGCCTGTTCAGCTCTTAACCTGAACAGGATTCCATGTCAGGAAAGAGATTCTTTTCAAAAAGAGGACTCTGTGGCTGTCCTGGCCCCAGAGAGGACAGCCCTTTTCTCCCAGCAGGACTGTGTCCTGTGAGTGCTTCAGCCTTCCCTCAGGAGATGCTGATCAGAGAACAAGGACAAACATTTCAGCTGCAGGAGGGTTTCCTGGTGGGGCACTGGGTCCAGGTTTTGGCTCACAGGTTTAATGATTGACACCAGGGGTAATTTTGGCTTCCTCGGGGCTTCATTCCCCTGTGAGCCTCTGTACCCACCCTCCACCGCCCAGTGGACCTGGGCCCAGCACTAGAAGTTGTCCCAGGGCAAAGAACAGGGCTTGCCAGCCAACTCCACCCCTGCACAGGGCTGATACAACACCCCCATGTCCTTTTGCTGCAACATGATGGGAAGATGAGTCTAGCACAACCTTCAGCCCTTGGGTGCTACCATTTATTTTTCCTCACACAAGAAGCAAAGACAAGAGATCTGCCACTAACACAGTGGTGGACTGATGCTTTGCCCATCATCATGCTTGAAAGCAGCTACTGCTTTCTCCCACATTTGAGTCTACCCTGCCATGGATGTCCTTCATCAGTTGGGATAAATCTGCAATTAATAAATATCAGCCAGAGGAATAAAGATGTTATTAATTGGGGGAAAAAAATTGGGCTCCCTCATCAAGAACAGTGGGGAGAGGAAAGCTGAGGGCAGAAAGGGAAGGAAGTGGGTATGCTGATAGCACAGGAAAAGGGAGAGCAAGAAATGACAGAGAGAGGGGACAGGCAGGGTAAGCAGGAGAAGGAAGAGGCAGGAAGGGGCAGGAAGAAGATTTTGGAGAGGATGAGACATGGGCACAAAGGAATGGATACCAAGGAGGACAAAGAGCGGTGTGGGGTAGATGGAGGGAACGGCATGAATGTGTTTGCAGAAGAATACACACTAATTCTTGGAATATGCCAGTCCCTTAAATCACCGCTGCAGGAAGGGAGCCATCCAAGGCTGGGGAGCCCCACGGACTCTGGGTGACAGGCCCGTGGTCTTTCCTCAATAAGAGACTGAGCAGAGACAGGAAAGCTTGAATCGCTGCGCCTCCTCTGAGGGCTAACATTTCTCTCCCTCTTTCTTTTCTTTCTTGTCTTAAACTTGAGAAAATCAAAAAAGAAAGCAAGTAAAACAAAAGCTCCTTTGCCTTAATTAAATTACTCAGCCGCCCTCTGGGGTTGACACTGGGGATACATGAGGCTTTTGTGTAATATCTGGAGGAATTCTCCCGCCGCCTCCCGCCTCCCCCTGCCCTGTCCTGGGGACAGGCGGGAGGATTTCAAAGGGGAAGGGAAAGGAAGGGGGAGGGGGGTAAGCTAATAGGGATGGGAATTATTCTGTGATGGCTGGAGGGATAAGAGAAAAAAGGGAAGGAAAGTCGCTGCTGAAATTGAAAGCCGATTCCCTTCGCTGGCTCGAGGCAGTGCTCTGACCTGAGGTAACTGCCCTTTTGCCAGAGACACAGGCAAAGTTCAGGGCACAGGGAAAGCTGCATAAATATCAAGTCTTTATCAGGGGGATGATCCGCTGCCTCAGGACCTTCCTGCCCGCTTTGGACGCAGCGTGACGAGGCAGGGCCAGCTCTCCATGGCCACCAGCACCAGGCAGGGCTAGAAGCAGCCTGGCCCCATCACTGTGCAGCTATGCAGGGGCAGCTGTGGGGATGTGCCTGAGCAGGGATGCTGCTGGCAGCTGAGCCAGGCCATCCTGCAAGCTCCCAAGAGCATCCCTACTCACCCAGGCAGCAACATCATCATTCCACATCTGCCGCAGCAAGATTCCTAGGTCCCACCAGAAGGTTAGCAGTGGGAAAACCAGCTCTCATGAGCAGCAGGATTCATTCAGAGAGGGCATTGATATTTTTTATCAGTGTGTCTCTGGACCCTGTGCAGAGCATGCCCTGGAGATGCTGCAGCAAATGCATGCCCTGCCAGAAGGATTGCTTTTACACTGCTGCCATTGGTGGACTTGTTTGAGAGCTGTGGTTTTCTTAGCCAGAATCTCCCATTGGCAAGATCCTACATCTTCCTCTCTGAAACCTGGGTGAAGTGAGCTTCATTTTGCGCCTTCAGTTTGTCCTGAAAAAAGAAACCCATATGTGTGCTTGAAAGAGAAAGGCACCCTTCGCATTAGGAGTAGCCTGCAATTGTAGTTGAGTCCATGAGGGACTTGCTGGAACCTTTCCTCCATCTCTCCACATATCCCCCAGCACTGCCCAGGTCCCAGAGTCCCAACATCAAGCCATGCAAACAGAAGGAGTGGGGACTGCATACCAGCACCAGTTCCCTTTTACTTACTGTTGGGAAGGAGTATTTCTGGGAACAAAGAACATCTGGGCTGTGGGCTGAACTGGGCTTTATATGATGAAACTTGTAATACTGTCCCATCTGGAGAGCAGCTCCAGTGAGCTCTGTGGGGAGATAAGAGACAGAGTCAACCATAAATCCACTCCTTTAAGCATGACAAGTGTGTGCCTCATATTCCAAAGAGAGGAGGGGGAAAAGTAAGTGGAAACATTTTTCTCTGTGCTGAACACACGCAGAGCTCAAAAAAGGCCCGTCCCTCTATAGTGTGATGGGAGGTTGGTAAGCATGGAGTACCCCCAGGGTGCCAACAAGAACAGTCAAAGGCTCTTTCTGCAGTGACAGCTTCATTCCCAAGTGACAGTCAGGCCTGGCGGGGATGTGCAGGAGCTGGAGGATACTGCCACACACACAAAGCCCCTGTGCAGTCAGAGCTGGAGGCAACTACCACTAGGGCAAGGGAAGAAACCAAAACTTTGAGGCTTCCACCTTGGTGGGGAAATTGGCCTCCCACTTCTCAGAGCTTCTCTGCTGTTTATTACTAACCGTGATTTATGGCATTAATAACAAAAGCCTTGCAGATGTGGAAGGCCCAGGTGAGGAATCAGGCTGTGGGCGTGGGGGAATAGTATCACTGCTAGAGAAAAAAATTAAAAGGTGTATTATTTCCCCAAGTGAACTATCAGGGTTGAAATGAGCTCTTGAAGTTTGTACCCGATGGACCAGCAGCACATTTCAAATACACACCTTGCAGATGGCATGTGATGCTCCCTGCAGTGGTCTGCCTCCCCTGCAGCAGTGTGGCCCCACGATCAGCCCACCCAGGTAACCCATGTCTGGTGAGCACCTGTGTCAGCCAGCTTGGAGGAAGGTATAAATACACCCTTGTGTTTATCTAGGATTTCCCACTTACAGCCTTTGGCTTTCAAATAGCCACCCACTAGAGAAAGACAAGCAGGCAGCATCCTTGCTTCTGTCCTCTAAATTTCTCCTGCAGGTCCTTTTTCCCTGCCTTGCTTCCTATGATTTTTCAGATTGGACTGATTGATTACAATAGTTGACTCTCTCTGCAAGTTCTTTTTGGTGTGTGTGTTTAGATGATTTTAATCCACATCCAGATCTTCTGCAGACAGTCTGCCACTGTTCATACAGAAAAACAATTTGCAGGGCTGCAAAACAGCACGTTGCATGGCACAGTGCCTAGCACAAAGCTAAACTGCCCTGTTCCCTGCTCCCTGCTCCCTGCTCCAAGAAGCTTCCAATCAAAAAGCATGGGAGATGAGACTCACTGGGATGGTAGAGGCCAAAACATGGAGAGAAGTGAAGCAGGAGGGGGAATGCCTGGGTCTGGGGTAGGCACTGATGCACTGCTCCTTCTACAGTCTGTGTCAGGGAGGATCAGTCCCTTCTCATCCAGGGGCTGGTTGTGCCACACGGGGAGCAAGATGAGTTGCCAGTGTTTGAATAAGAAAATATCACAAGGAAGGGGCTTCAAGGGAAGACTACCCCTGGGAAGTAAGTCAGAGGTAGGATCTGGGGCAGAGGCATGAATGATATGGGTACTGTATCATGATCACACTTTTTGTGCCTTTGTGCACATTGTCTCAGTGCCATTTATTAAAGTCATCTAGCTATGCCTGGACCCAAAGGAATGGAAAACTCTCAGCTTGCTGTCTGAAGTGAAAGTCAGTTATTTATGTCCCAGAATGTGCTGTCTGGATCTTGCACCCCAGGCTGACAATAACTCAACCACCACTTATCTTGGCTTTTAGTTGCTAAAAAGCAGGATTTAGCATAAAATGAGATTTGTGCTGGCCCGTGACAGAAATGATTTTTTCATTCACTACTCCCTAAACTATACTTTCCTAGAGGAAAAAAAAAAAAGGGGGGGTGGATGGGGGAAGGACAAGTAGGGGGAAAATTAGGAAACATACTTCTTCCCTGTAGAATGCTGTCCTCATCTGATCCATACCTCACTTTAGTTCTTCCTCCTGCCATCACTTCCCAGTCCATGGCAAAAACATCAAAGATGTGTATAGGAGTTGGCTTGTGTGTATGTGTCTGTGTCAAAGGGAGAGAGGGAGACTATTTCAGACACAGGTTATTTATTAGAGGTTTAATATTGCTCCATATATAAATTAAATGGAACAGCATTCAGATGTGCTATTAAAATTTACTGCTTCTTGCTATTTAAAACCCAAATAATCATTTCAAGTAACACTGATTAGGGTCTTGCAAGAAGTGAAAAAACCAACCAAGTCAACTCAGACATCACCACAATGTCTCCACCTAATAGCTGCTTTATTAGCACAAGTCTGGGAGCAGGACTGCCTTATGTTAAATTTATTTATTTTCCATTTATACATCACTTTTCTGTTGGGTTTCTTTTCTAAACCATTTGCATGATGACCACTTCTTTCTTGACAGACTGCCTGACTCTATCATATTTAATATTTCACTGATATAAACATGTTCATTTCCCCAAAAGTGTGATTTCTTTTTTTCTTTATAAATTTGACTTTTGTATTTTGTTCTTAACTTGCTCTTTCTGGAGTGAATGTGCCTGAATGCACATATGTTCAAATGCATGCACGTGAAACACATGGTCAGTCACCCTCTTCCCTTCCTATTTCTTTTATTTACACACGCATATATATACCTCCTCCCAGTACTTTATTTTATATTCGTTCCCAGGCATATGTTCATATATACAAATGCATGTGAAAAACTTGTAGTTTTCAAACCAAGCTGGACTCTTTTCTTTTTGTACATGCCTTGAAACCCAGGAAAACTCCTACAAACTACCTAAGGTTTGTATTTTGGGGCTGTTTTATTCGTGGTTTTGCAGATGAATCAATAAGAAGGCAGAAAAGCTATATTGGGCTAAGTGGTAAATATGTATTTGCTTCAATTATTGATCCTGGTGTTAAAATTACAACAGATTGCTTTAGGTCACCGTTTTGTCTCCTTAGCTGGAGTCCATAGGTAGTGCCAAGTGAGAAGGCCATATTGGTGTGTTGGGTTTAGCCCAGAAACTCAGGAAAAGGTTGGGATGGTGGTGACTTTGAAAAATGCTGGAGGTTGTTCACATAACTATTATGTCGTGTGGGTCCTTATGAAGAGCTTCATATGGTATCTGGAGATTGCAAGTTTGATAACACAGATACATAAAGATACATGCATCTTACAATATCTGATTTACTGGCATTGCGCCAGTCAGGAAGATGTTATAATGTACTCCTGCTAGATGAACGCTAGGGTTTTTTTTCACATGCATTCTGTCAGTATTAAGACAAACACTCCTGGATTCACTGCCATCACATAAGACTGAAAGAGGAAAAAAAGAGACTGCCCAGAAGTGCAAGCCATAAAAATGCAGCTTGGAGGAGGCTTTGAAGCATTATCCAGTCCAGCTTCCTATGCCAGAGGAAGGCAGGCTATTTCTGTGTCCTTCCTGACAAACAGATGCCCAACTGTTTCCATGGAAGTTGCAGCAGTAGAAGTTCTGCAGCTTCCTCAAGCAGTTTGTGGCTATGCTTTGCTACTCGCACTTCTGGAAAGCTTTAACCCTAGCATCTGTCTCAAAATAATCAACACAGTCCTGTTCATTTTCGTATTTATGTCCCTGTTGGACAGAAGAATTGGGAAAAGCATTTGGAGACAAACAGGAACAGAGAAACCCAGAGAGTTTCATCTTGGCTGAAGGGCAAGAGAGGAGGTAGCCCTGAGGAGGTCTGCCCAGAGCAAGCTGGTCCCTGCAGTAGGGGTAGGTGAAGTTTTGACAAGGTCAACAGTTCCCCCAAAATTAGCTTTAGAATTCTTCATTGAAAGGAAGATAGCCTTTGGGGTGGATTATTAACATGGTCTTCTTGCATGGATAAATAAAGCTTCAAGGAAGTTTGTCACAGTTGGACACAAAATAAAGATGCATGATTCCAGTCAGAAGGCAGAAGAGAATCAGAAGGCTTTATGTACAATTCATTCAGCCTTTTTATAACATGCTGCACTAAAAAGGCACATTATTGGTCCTTAGGATTGACGCCTCTCTCCATTGGTTAAGCAACAAAAATAACAAAACACCTGGGAGAGAGGTTGTTATGGGAAAGGAATATTGTTTACTTAGAAATGTTATGGGAAAAAAATAGTTATTTGCGCAAAGTTGTTTAGGAAAGGAAAAACTGTTGAAAAGTTTCCATTATGAAGAGCTAGCAATTCTCAGGCTCAAAAATGTCAGGCTCACAGAAGTTAGATACAGAAAAGTAGTTAGTCAGTGCTTTCCAAATGACTCCTGTTCCTCTACAGCTGATATATCTCTCCTGAGAACTAGAAAAGGGTGAGGAGGCAGGAGGTTGCTAGTCAGCATTTCATTGCTTTCACTTAGGTTTTTAGTGGGTTTTTTGGGGTTTCTTTTTGTAACTTTGTTTCCAAGTTTACAACCAACAAATTAACGTCTCACTTTGCCAGAAGCTGTCTTTTTTATACATAAATTTGTTGGTTATTTAACTGAACAGAAGGGTGCATAGTAAGAGCAGCTGCTGTTTCCTTAGCCATGGTCAGGCAAGCAGCAGATGCTGTCAGCAGAAGCTCTGGCTGCCTGAAGCCTCAGGAGGTTTTGAACTCATAGTATGTTGGGAAGCATTTACTTGCAGGATGCTCAAAGGAGTCTGATGGCTGGTTTATCCTGATGGCCAGGTGTAACCTGAGCCCTTTCAACAGGGGTGTCTGTGAGACAGCCCACAGGCTGATGCACCCCACACCTTGCGTAAGGTAGGTCACCCATGACTGCCCCTTGAATGAGTGAAACCAATCATGAAGAAGCTCACTCGACCTCACTTACTCTCTTGATCTCCCTTGAGTTTCTCTCTAGCCTGGTCTTAGCATTTCCTCAAACATGGATTGTATTGACTCACTCCTGATCTAAGTAGAAACACGTGCTTTATACAACATATTGATCTGGCTTACAGAAAAACATTCTTTTACAAAATATGGAAGCTTTAAATGCCGGTGTCCTCTGCACTTCCCCCCTGGAGTGAGTGACCTCCCACCTTGGTTTCCCTAGTGACTAACAAAGCAGACAGTGCAGGCTGGGGACAAGCCAGCTGCTCAGAACTGATTGATGCTAGCCCAAGGTGTGTCATTCACCTCAACCTCCTTTCATTTGTCTGCACTCAGCAGAGCAAAATAGCAACACTACAGCTTGTATCATGATAGATATTTACAACATGATGCCTCAGCACCACAGCTGGAACCACACCAGTTAATTTGGTGGTTAGTTTGTCCTGCTGAATGTCACCATCCTGCAATGGTGTTGCATTACGACTGCTCGTTTTTAGCATCCTCTATAGCCTCAACAGCTTCTCGAATATAAGTCAGGTGAAGCTGCACGGATGATGAGATGGATGGCAGCACTAATGGAAGAGCATCTGCTGGGCCAACAGTGTGCCAACACCTTCACGAGGCTTTCCTGATGGAGAATTCCAAACATCACGTCTCTATAATAGCATATGCAAAAATACTTTGGTAACATCTTCACCTGTCAGGAAAAAAATTGCCCTGCCTCTTCCTCAGCGTTCATTTTGTTTCATGAGATAGAATTTTCAAACATACATACCTTAAAATGCATATTCAATACACTTCTCTCACACCTCTTTTTTTTTCTCTGAAGCTTGACACATGAGAAAGGTGCATTGATCCGTGGATTAAACTTAGTTACCTTGGCTAGCAATTGGGCCTTGAGTGCCAAGATAACCAGGTCAAAGAGGAAAAAGCATGAATATTTAAAAAACAATGTTTGACTGACAAAAGCAAATTTGAAGAGATGTGCAGGGTGAGGGGAAGCGAGGAGGAGCGCCCTGGTTTACACTGAAAAAGTCTGTTATGTAATTTAAACACTGTAACTGTTGGTTTTGCTTCACCACCCACTGCTTTGGCCAGATGGAATAGCCTGAGGAGGGTATTTAATACTTGGAGTTGCTGGAGAGCTCTGGGCCTAGCGCTGATGGGAGCAGACTTCTGTCTGCTGCTGAGCTTCCTCACTGCCACCCAGCACGTGAGACACGGGAGCTGGTGCCATGACAGGACTGTTTTGCCCCTTGAGCCAAAGGAAGGGCAGCACCAGCTCTTTCTGAACCTCTGTTTCCTCAGCATTCTATATCCAACAGCTGCCTTACTGAGGAAGAGATTAAGGGGTTCTGGAGAAACTCATGCACACTCATGCACCCCTTAGAAAGCTCTGGATTTGTCAGAACAATTTCAGTTCCAGGAAAGGGCTAATTTCAAAGCCTCTTCTGGTCTGAAGACCAGAACTCTGAGAAGAAAAATTGGTCATGCTATCCTTTTTGGCATCTCCAGCAGGAAAATGTAGGGGTTCTCCCACAGTTTATTGATACAAAACCAAAGTGACAATCCAAGAAAAACAGTTTGGTTGACCAAATTTCTGTTTGGTTTTTCTGTGGATTGTAGGCATGCAGAGATACCAGAGAGCTTCCTCACCTCAGGACAGAAGTGCAGAGCCTGTCCATGGATGGTGCACAGACATTACTCCCCAGAAGTCCAGGAAACTTTGACAGAAACAATCCTTTTCTCTGGAACATTCCTGGTGCTGACTTTTCAAGAGTATCTACAGAACCATTGTTTCACTAGCATGTGAAGACAAAGCAATTGCCAGACCAGAGGGTCTTGTACTATTTTACCTTCTGGAATGCTTTAGCCTTTGCTGTGAGCTCTTCATCAGTTTCCCCTTGACTTCCTAAGGACCCACTTGCAGAATCACAGGTCAAGGAAAGAAGAGTGATAGTACCTTGAGCCAGTAGAAGCCAGCCCATTGTTTTGTTCAGAGGGTTGAAATAGAACTAAGTGATGCTTTTGTTTTTCCTGAGTTTTACTGTACAGGCAGGGTGTTCATGACTGGAATAAGGTGCAGGTATTTGGCTCTGAGTGTGTATTGTGTGCATATACATGCTTATCCTGGGAGACTTCTCAGTCAGGGGCAGGCAGTGAATGGGAGTTGGATTAACTGTTTTCAGTCTCTAAATTGCCACAGCCCCACAGGAATCTAGGAGTCTATTAAGAAATCTTGTAGTACTGGATAACCAGCAGCTCTCATGCAGCAATTTCCAAGCACTTACAAGACAAATTACAGAGTAGCCAGGCATGGCCAACCCAAAGTTCTGTCAGCCCAGCATCCTGTTAATATATAGATGCAATGCAAGAATGAGGAAACCTACAGTAATGGTTATAAATATCAATGGTAAAGTGAAGGACTGACATTCTGTAAGAACATGAAGAAATGAGTATTTCAAACCCACTAACCTGGTCACCTAAATCAGCTTAATTTGGAATGCCTAACTCTCTCCTGTAGGGGAGTCAAGAATTGTCCTCCTTACTGCATTACTGGTGTAGTACAAAGGCACAACAACATTAAGGCAAAATAGCCGAAAATAGGCGAAAGCTAAAGACCAGGATGTAGTTTCTGTGGGCACAAGTAATTTTTTCAGTAAGTTTTAAGAAGCTAAGAAGGTTTTCTTAATAAAGGTGTTGTAGACTTGAAGCAGTGAGTTTAAGAAAAATACTGATTTGTCTTAATGGTTTTCTACCTCCTACACATTTCCATCATACCTTTTCAGATACTGAAATAATGAGATTTTCTTTTTTTTTCCCTCTCAATAGGATTGTGGAACTTCCTCAGTAATGTTCAGATAAGATCAAGGCATTTGCAGCTTCACCAATATAAAATCTTGACATCTGTCTTTCACAAGTGCATCAGGCAGCAACATGAAACTTTAAAACGTTGTCATAACACAAACAAGTTTGCAAAGTAGAAGTAGTCACTCTGTGGGCTCTGATAACCCTTGGTGGTACAGAAAGACCTCCAGATATTTCAGGACTGCAATCTTTTCTACACTAAAATGTCAATTGCCATTGAGCTTGGCAACAAACTTGGCTGAATAACTCAGACCTCATTTCAACCCACAGATCTTGGATCTCCAAATGACCGCTTGCCAGATTTACATCTGTTTCCTCTGTGGGGAATGTGGAGTCCTTTTCAACCCTTTGAGCTTAGTTTTTCTTCTCCTCTTGGCTTTGCTGCCAGATGATAAAGATTTAATTCTTTTATTACCATTACAATCCATCTGGTTTTGAGCACAGAAGCAAGCTGAGCTTTCAGAGTAGCTTCTGTTCCTAAGAGAAAATTGTTTTCACCTATCCTAGTCTGCTTCTCTCTTGGGCACAAAACACACTTAGTACTGGGGGTTATCCTTGCTCTCCCCATGCCCCACACCTCGCCTGTATTGCAGCATGGACTTGAAAACAGGAAAGGATATCTCTTGTTCCCTTCATTCTTCAGCCCAGAGGACTCTAATATGGAAAGTTTGCATTTTATCTTCAGTCTTTGTTTATGCTTGGTTTGGCTTGGAGTGGTATGGGGATAAAGAGCAATCCTGAGTACCAGTGATCAGCTGCCACAAAGAAGACAGTGCTGCCATTCCCTCTGGTGAGCCTCAGCTTCTTGCTAGCCTCCTCTAAAATATAGTGACAGTACCTTGGCCTAGGCAAGCTTTNCACTGATATCTGAAATAGCCAAAGCATTTCCCTTGCCCTCTGTTTCTAAGAGCTCTGTGATCTCTGGATGAAAGCTCCTAGATATATATGAGTTAATTAATCTTACCAAATCAAGTTCTTCAGTCATCAAAAAGTTCTCAGTCATCAGTTGTGCACCTTTCTGTGAAATATCAAACATTCTTCACTTTCTACTATAGCTCTGGGGGTAATATTTCTGCTAGAATAAGAGCACATATTTTAAGTGACTTTCTCTGGTATTTGCAGTGCCCAAGATTAGAGGCATCTGTAACCAATGACAGGACTACCACAGACTTCAGTGAGCTTATTCCATAGTCATCAGGCATACCAGAGATCTAGAAATTCTGATATTAACATTGGGCAAAGTGTATAGAAAAAAACCATAATCAGATATTTCTGATGAGGTATCAATGCTTCACAAATACAGCCAAGCAGTGTGTGTTTTTACCTTTCAGTTCATATGCCCACTTCATCCATAGATGTAGAACTTTCTGCAAGCAGAGTTGATACTGAGGGTTAAAGGTCAGAACTAAAAATCCAGACACTTCTCTGACCAGGCTGCAAAAGCAATAAAAAGTCAAAACATGAGAAAGACGTTCTCAGCTCATAGCTTACCTGCTCCAGGGGTTTGCTAGGAGTTGGATTGAGGGGATAAAAGAGAGTGGAAGAGACCCAGGACTGGGGCTCAGAGCTGGAAAAAGAAACAACAGTGAAAAGGTCAATGTTCAGATGATGGTATCACATCCTCCTTTCATCCCTGTGGTTCACACGAAGGCCGGGATCCTTGCTTTGCTTTACTTTGGGGAAAACTCTTGCTTTATTTGTTCATGTTGAACTGCTATCAGAGCTCAATGTCTCAGTGTTGTGTTTTAATAACATCAGTTTCCCTGGACCAGATACATATGAAGTCAGTTAGACGATTCTATAAACAATGGATCCAAGTCACGCAATGCAACATTTCTGATTGCAAGATAACCTTTCCAAGGGTGAAGTTAGCGAGGTGAGGGGTTGGATTCCTCAGCCAGGCACGAAGGGAGACCTTCAGTGTTCAGAGTTGCTCCAGTGGGACAAGGTTCATCTCCACTTCTTTTGGGGGAACAGCTCCCTGTTTTGTTTTTCT
>VZUA01012685.1:8195-20901 GCA_013401035.1 Horornis vulcanius | reverse complement strand
TGGTAGCGCTTTCCTTATGAATCCTTGAGCAATGCATGAGCCCACCTCAACAGTGTTTTCTCTGTCAGTAATTTTACATTTCCTATGTCTCTGCAGACTTTCTCACAGCTCTTCCTCAGCAGCCTGAATCAAGGTTGTGAAGCTGTGTCATATCAGGGCAGGATCTGCTGCTTGGTTCACAGGCAGATGAATCCAGAGAGGATTTACAGAGGGGAGCTATAACAGTTACTTGGGAAGGTCAAAAGGAAATGACTGGGTGGGCTGGTGTTAAAGTCTGGCAAGAGACTGGGCTAGATTGGTGGCTTTTAGCTCAATGAAACTTCCAGAAAAAAGTTCATGAGCCACAGTGGTTCCCATTTCCAACCAAATACAAATTAGACTGACCTTTAAGAGTTTGTTCTGTGTAATGCTACCCAATGCATTTTCTTGCTTTCTCAGATGCCAGAGAATATCAGGAAGCAGGAAGGTTTATTTCCCCCAATGGTTTTGTGAAACGCCTTGCAATGCCTTTCAGATCAGCAGTTGTTTGCCTGATCCTAAGCTTAAAACACTGTCCTAAATGATTTCCAAAGGTCCCTTCCAGCACTGTTTTGTTTAATTCTGGAAACTCAGAACCTCTTGAATTTCTATCATTATTCTATTGCCACCAGCTACGTGTCTTCAAGCTCTCAGGACTATCTTTTGTCCCCTGTGATGCTAGCCAAATAGTTTCAATACAACAGAATATTTGTCCAGAGGGGAATTACTGTTCCTGCCACAAAAGATTATTTGAAGTCACAGCTGCCACAGGGATAAGTTTGATGGCACTGCAATCTTCAAAGACATGAGTTTATCTCACTTAGAGCTGTTTACAGGTTACAAGTTCCATGAACTTGTGCAGGTTGCAAGACTAGATCTCCACCCACTCAAAAAAAAAATTTCAAACCCTAATTCTGTGAACTTTGAATGGTTTCAGTAAATCTATTCACCCCTCTGTCTTTTTCTCTGCTTTAACAATTTTCTCCAATGAGGCTCTATTTACAGTTGTGTGCTTAAACCAGCTTCAAAGCAGACACTGAAGCAATATTAAGAAGCTATCACACCACATCCAATTCTACCAATAGCTTCTCTGAGTGAGTGTCACCTTTGTTCAGTATAGAATATGTAAATATATATTCAAACATGTGACTAGGAGGTGAGATGTTTCTATGTTCAAGGAACTCACAAGTGACAACTGATCTTGAGGTCACCTACCTGAAGCTGTGGACCTCAGCCCATGTTTCCATAGGGGCCATCAACATACTGGTCTGGCATCAACTGCAGGATCATTCAAGCCTCTGCACTGGTTT
The DNA here is from genome assembly GCA_013401035.1 of Horornis vulcanius. Taxonomy (NCBI): domain Eukaryota; kingdom Metazoa; phylum Chordata; class Aves; order Passeriformes; family Scotocercidae; genus Horornis; species Horornis vulcanius. The sequence goes on along the minus strand of VZUA01012685.1, from coordinate 19,573 downwards.
AGCTTTAAAACTCTATACACTGGGTCAGATTTGCAAGAGTTGGTTTTTGTGGTAGGGCACTGTGCCGCAGCCATCAGCCTCATTTGGATTCAAACAACATAATGAGACTCGAGGGGTTTATCTGAAATATGAAAACACCATAAATATTCATTTTGAGAAAATCCTGCTCAGACAGGGAGCATAGAGCAGACTGGTTTGTGCCCTGCTAATACCATCCGGCTGTGAGTGGGCAGGGAGACCCCAAGACTGCCTGTTCATCAGACCCATATCAGCTCCATGTGGCTGGCTTGATGTCCTCCTGCTGTCAGAAACCTCACAGGCCCCCAGGGAGCCATGGGCTTCCACTGAGCAGCTCTAAAGTGGCTTGCCATTCAGCTTACAGCAAGGAAAGGGTTCCCATGCCTTTCACGTATGCTGACTGGAATGTGTTGCACATGGGTGTGAGGCAGGCACAGAGATATACAATGTTGGCCTGATTTAGTGGAAATGAAAATAACTAGACATATGTTAAGCATATTAAAAGCAGTGGTGCATATTGTGCCCTGTTTACTGTTACTTCTCCTTTTTTAATTTTTTTTTTTGGTGGGGGGAAGATTCTTGCAGATCCTCCCTCCATGCCCACACATAGTTTTATCAGGGAGAAGGGCAAATGTTAGAAAAATACTGAGAATCTGCTCTATGGTCAAGGTAATGTCCCTAACCATCAGAACCCATGTCTTGAGTCAGAGGGGAGCATTTGGTGGAGTTTTCATTGAGTGCAGTGCTGGATCAGATCCCCCTTGTCTGTGCCCCTGCATCAGCAACCCAGAGTCCCCTCACCAGTCCCAGACATCTTCAGAGGAAAAGGACAGGGAGCAGCCACCTTAATCCAATTTCATCTAAGTATGTAATTAGGGCTGTACATCTGGGATCACTTTTTCTCCCCTTCAAAAGTTAAAAAGCTTTATGAACTGGAGGCAGGAAGAAGGGTTTGATCCAGCTTTGGGTGTTGAAAAATTCCTCTCATCTCAGCTCAGCTGTACAAGGCCCCAGAGGCTTGCACTCACCATTTGATGGCCCTGAGGGAAGCCAAAAACTTGTGTAGTCATCCCAGGGCTGTCTCATTATAACCATTTCTCTGCTGTGTGTGCACAGGGTTTCTGTTTCTCCCCGGTATAATCTTCTGGCCTTCTTTTGCCAAGGTGGGACACCACAGCAGTGAGCAACTGCTCACCTGAGCATCCCACCAGGCTCCAGGGTTTTGCCTTTCCCAGACATTATTTTTTGGAGACAAATACTTTGTGGGGGATGTTTCCATTCAAAGCTTTATACAAAAAGGGGCATATTTGCCATCAACATGTGCCCCTGTTCACTCTCCACGTATGACAAGGTTCCAAAGAGGCTGGATATTTTCAGAGACAGCAAAATTACTCAAAATATAATATCTAATGTGAATGCATTCCAGGCAGTTTGTCCAGCCCCTGCTTCAGGAGAGGACTTTTTTGGCCTGGCATTCACAGCCAGCTTGTGGTCTGGGGAAAAATATTGAACATTTCTGCCTCTTTGTTAAAATTCATACAGATGAACAGTTACCTGAAGGTATGAAAATTGTGGAATGGCGGGAAGAGGCAGAGGAAGAACTGGGGAACATCACGCTGTGGATGTACTGTTGAAGAAATTCTCCAGGAAATGTAAATGATCCAAGCGGTTTACCACATTCCTCCAATCCTTTCATAAGAGTATCTGTTGCCCCTTCCACTGGGACAACACTAAGCCAACTGTTTGTGTGGCCAGGTGTCAGCTGAGAGCCTGGAAACTCCTCAGGCAAAACACATGCGGGTAAGGACTCAGTCAGATATGTGGAAGCAGTAGACACTTACCAATGGACTTTAGGTCTTAAACACACTATTTACTACCAATAAGTAGGAGAGCACAGAGAGAAGGCAGAGGCTGTTCCTGGTCAGGGCACACGGGGCTGTGTGGGGCTGAGATGGAGGTGATCAGCTGTGGGCATTCTTGCCCGCACAGGCAGGATGGTGTGAGCATTCCTCAACACCTCCACCACCGCTGCCTCAACCTCGATTCACCACGGGCTCCAAATAAGCTGGAAAGAGCAGAACATGCTTGATTTTAAAAGGTTACCAAGAAGAAAAACAACTGATTCTGACCACCCTCTTAGGCCTTGCTTCATCAGAATGGCTGGGCCAGTCTCAGCCTTTATGGAGGCAAAAATACACTCCTCTAACTGCAGCTCTTGAGCCAAATCCTCAGCTGGTGTGACACTGTTTTCAATGGAGCTGTTCTAATTTACAGCAGTCTTGTGTCTGACCTTCTTCTGGGGAACGTGAAGAGAATGAGGATTATAGGGGGGTAATCTCAGCTTTTCCTCTAATATAAATCACAGAAGACCAAAGCTGGCAACTGACGCTGGTCAGAGAAAGCTGATGGAATTGCACTGTGCAAGAATATGCCCCTCCATCAAGATAAAACCAATACTGCTGTTGTTATGTGAAGAAGAGACCTGGGGGAAGGGAAGGAATTTCAACAATGCCAGTAAAAAACACAAGATATTTTAATATTCTGGAACAGAGGAATCGCTCTTTCCTTTTTGATACAAAGTTTTGCTATTTTTTTTTTCTAAGTCATGCAATATTTAGTATAAGAAAACAGTTTAAAAATTATCACTTCACTGGATCCCAAATATATTTTTATGTAGAATTTTGTGTCATAAAGATCTTAACCTGGGGAGGGTTAATCAGATTTGAAGCAGAACGAGATTCCCAAATCTTGAATTATTTCATGAAGCAAGCATTTCATCCACTCCACTGAACAAGTCAGAAAACTTGGGTTTGTAGCAGCAAAAAGGTGAATGTTTCCTTCTAATTCCTAAATGCTTTCTAGCCTTCCCAAACACTAAAGTTGTCTGGTTTCATTTGAGACTCAACAACCTCAGTCCCAGAGAAGTTACAAAGAAGCTTGTCTGAGCAACTTACGTTTACCCACTTAAAAAATAAATAAATTCAAATGCACTAAGCAAAGGATTACAAAGTCAGATTTAAAGATAGACCCTGAAGAAACTTATTTGTAGACGGGCTTAAAGTGTGGATAATAGTACTGACTCAACATTATGAACTGCTTTGAGGTCTAGGGATAAAAGGGTTTATGTTAGTACTAGGTATTATTACATTTTATTGTTAATTTCAAAAGCTAGAAAATTAATAAGAAGCAGAAAAAAATCTTTCAGTGAAATTAAGGACTTAACCTGATAAGAAATCCCAAATGTCAACACTCTGGCATTAGGACTGCCTTCCCAGCCCTTTTTACCTTGCTGGCCCTTTTTAAACCCATTCAGTGTGGAATGAGTCAAAAAACTGCAGGCACTTGGATTTGAAAATCCATAGGGTTTTTCATAACCTACTTCTTCCACTGTAGGTGTTGTCATGTATGACTTTGTTGCTTGTCATGCTGTCAGAGACAGCCCTACACACACTCTCAAACACACGTTTTTCCTCCCATACACACTCTATCCTTAACAGGTAGCACATACAGAACAAAAGGGAGAGAAACAAGAAATTACTGGGAAATCAACATCTGGTTTGAATAATTCCCCTATTTAAATTTTTACTTAGAGAACTCCCATTGGTATCAAATAATTGAACTAGGTTATTTACAGCTGAAAATCCTGGTAGCACTCTTCCTCTCTGGTTTCATGCTGTGGATCATCACACCTTGGCTCCTAAATCCTCACTGGGGATTTGTGTTGCAGGTACAGCACAGAAAAAGGCAGATCTACATTCCTCCCTGCCTCCTCCTCCCTCTGGCAGATACTAAAAGATGTTGCCTTGCTTTCTCCTGCTCCCCTCCTTTATTAGGAGACGCTGAACTTATAACAAATACACTTCACTTTGCAAAAAGCAGTGTAATTAGTCTTGCTTATTTTGGCCTGCATGTGTGTGGTAAAATGTCTAGTAATAGTTGGCAAGGCTTCTGCAGGGAATGAGATTCCCATGGTTAGATCTAAAGCCCAAATACTTGGAACAAATTAACACCAGCCAAGAAAGTGAGGTTAATTACTGGAACACTTGGAAGAGGAGGTCTCCCTAGCCTGGAAAACTGCAATACACTATCTGCATGTATGGTATGTGGCCAACCAGGATCTCTCCCTCTCTTTCTCTCTCTTACTTGCTCTGTTTCCTTCTTTCCTTTTGTGTCCAGGCTGCAGACAAATGTCAGAGCCACTGAGGGCAAAGATTTCATTTTCCTCTGACCCACTGCTCCATCAGGCCAGTGCCATCAATGGCCCTGGAACCTACTCAAAGCTGAAAAACACTGCCATCAGGGGCTGGCTCTCCTTCTGTCTATGTTTTCTCATTAGTGGTTTTGCGTTGTTGAAAGGCATCTTCATTGGAGGCCCAGTATTCCAGCAACATGCTGCTTTAATCTGGGGTGGGCACTGAGGCTTTCAAAAACACAGCCTACGACCCAACAGGAGAACAGTCATCTTCCCTAATATGCTCTTTGGAGAGCAAATCTGTAAATCCTGTAGGCCCCTAAACATCTGCCTTTGGTAACGTTTTAATGGGGAAAATTTGCCTAGTAACCACATTGCCGTTGACCTTTGATGCGTGAGGAATGTATACTTGCACATGTCTGGGGGGAGCTGTGGATGGGAGAAAACCTGTGAAATCAAGGTTGCAAAGCCATGGAGGTGGAAGCTATGTAGTCCAGTTCAGTTACCTGTGCACCTTTAGGAGGGCTCCCTCATGTGTTTGCTTTATTCAAACACAGCCTTCTGTGGCGTGAGTACAAGGCTTTTTTCCATGGGATGGCTGCCTCACTCTGTGCTCAGGAGGGATACTGTTCATTACAGGAACAGCTATTCAAGATGTTGTTTTCTCTTCATTGTTCAGCTTGTGACCTCAAGCCTTACTGACTGCACACTATTCAAATCCTCCTCTGAAAACAACATCATTTTGTTTTCTCATGGGCTTTTCTATAGCACTCATGACAATAGTATCAAAGTGTCTCGTAAAGATTAATTCGTCTATTTTTGCTACAGCCCCAGGAGGCAAGTTGGTATTTTCTTCATTCTCCAAATGTTGAACTGAAAGCATAAACCCTGTCTATACAGTCATGGGTGCAGTTTACCAAGCAGCTAAAGTCGTGGTGTCCTCTGAGGCCCCACAACTGTTTCAAACAGTGCCTGCATGGTCCGTCAGGCTACATCTGGCTTCAGCATGTGCACTGCCTGACCCCCGGCCACGCTTGCAAACTTACAAAATTGAATCTAGTCTTGAAGGCAGCCTCAGGGCCTTTGACAGTATAGACATAGCCATATGGTCAACAGTGTGTCTACAAGATCCGTGGTAAGCATTAATTTTAAATCCTGTCATTGAGATGCCTAGGTCTTGATTTTTCCTCTTGCTTGTCATTAGTCAGCATTGCAGATGTTCATAGCAGAGCTCCTGCCATCCTCAGTCCCAGCTGAGATCCCAGGGTCTCAGGCTGGGTCCCCACAAAATGAGAACCTACATGTAAGAGCCTTCAGTGAACAATTCGGCCTAGCCTCTGCCAGGCCAAACCCTTTGCTCTCACAACTCCCTCAGGTACAGTGCCAACCCTCCCACTGCTCATCCTGTTTCAGCTCTCTCTGGCTTGTTGTCACCTGCAGGAGTCCAGGGTCTGGCAGCCTCCCCTCTTTGCTGGAGCATGGCAGGAGACCTGTGGGAAAGAGGCTTCAAAAATGTAACACAGGATCTTCCCAAAAGGGTGGGATTACCATTGTGCATAGACCTAATCCAAGTATTTCCTGACTTTTGGGTGATCAAATAGAAAACCTTGACAATGGTCCCTTAGGACAGGGATGCCATATTTCCTATGTTTTAAAGTAAGCTAGGGGACAGCATAGACATGTCAAAGTAACCATAGCATGGATATCTACAGGGTTTGCCATCAAGACAGCAACTTTCTAGGGCATGTCACTGTGCCAGGAGTTAAGCTGGCAGGAGTAACAGATCCTCTCCAAGTGGTTTTTCTAAGTATTATAACTTGGCCAAATGTTAGTAGTTTTTCACAGAGACAGACAAAGCCCATCCCCAACACAAAAGCCACCTCTTCTGCCAAGTGTCCGATTGCACTTCCAAAGCTCAGGGGTTCTAGGGCTTTCCAAATAAAAGGTTGTAAAAAATAAAGGAGCAAAGCAACAAGGCAAACAATTAATTTTTTTCTAGGCTTCTTCTCAGAAGCACTACGTCATTTTGGCTGAAATTTCCATAAATAATTCCATTTGAGGCAGACATCCTGCACCTAAAATTTAAGACCAAATAGTTGAAGCTGTCAAAGCTATAAGTAATTGAAAGACCCTATAACTAAAAATGTTAGTCAAACTTACTAATAAGCAGTTTTGCAGCTGCATGTGATGCATTATGTGGACCTTTGCACATATTCAATATAGGCTGATACATCAGGCTGACTTTCAAAGTTGTTCCGAGAGTCCTGCCCTGAGAAAGAGACCCATACTGAGTGCTTGCTGTGCCATTTAGAAAAGAATATTGGAAAATGGACAGAGAGAGGAAAGAAATACGCTGTACTGACAAGAAATTAATCAGTGCAGTATATAGCCCAGAAAGGCTCTCTTCTTCTGCCAACCCAGCGTCTGGAGCTTTCCAGATTCTTAGACGAAGGGGTCAAGCAAAACATGGAAATGTGGGTAGGAAAGCAAGGAATTCATCTAGCCCAGCTTTCATATCTAAACTAGGATTAAACCAATTTATTCTTGACCAAGTGACATCTAACTTTTTCTTCCAGCACTTCAGAAAGAGGATCCCCAATACCCCCGGCCTTTCCCAGTGCTGAACTGAAAGTGCTTAGAATAGCTTCATTCAATTTCAAGCAGCCTATTCACTGCAAACTGAACACATTCTTTCTACCTCTGCCCAGTGTTAGCAGGGAGCATGAACGATCACTGTTCTTTCCAGAAGCAGCTTTACATACCGGAGGGCTTTGATACTGCCCCCACCATTCTCTTTTCCGAACATACATGAAATTCCTTTGCTCTTTCCCAGAAGTTGTGTTTTCTAACTCCTATTATTATGGACTGCCTTCACTACATCTCTCCTGAAGTGCAATACCTAATACAAGAGAGCCTTCTGTGTGGGTGTAAAGCAAAAGTCATATCTAAGCAGCTTATCTGCTTACAGCATCCTCATGTTTCTCAGCTAATGCTGGGTGAGCAAACTGCTTGACATGTATAGGAAAACCCCAACTCAAGGGTAGTCAGGAGACTAATTTTACAGCTAAATTAATCCAACCCAGCATTTAGGATGGCCTAGACTAAGGTGAGATCTTAAGCCTACAAGCCTTCCAAAGACTTGGTACTCTGACTTGGTACTCTGGCCACAAAGTCAGAGTACAACAGGGTATTTACCTTGCCTAAAACATTCATTTTGCCACATCGCAAAATCAGGCCAGTGGGAGGCTTTATGTTATTCAACACCATCATGTTGTCTAATGATCTTGAATGTTTTTTAACCAGTTTTGTGTTGTCTTCAACCTGGTCATGCTTTTCTGTTCGCATGGAAGGATATTTGAGAGCTTTCTTGATGCCAAGGTATAACATAAACATGGCTTTTACTTGAATCCACACAACCAGTTACCAAGAGAGAATTCTATTTTATGTTCTTTATCTGAAATACCTTGTACAAAATTAGGACCTAATATGTTTCTTAAGCCAATATATCAGGGAGTAAGGGTCCCCAGATATCAGAAATATGTCCATAGGGGTATCTGGGTACTTGACATCCCTTCCACAGCTCACAAAGTACATCTGTGGTGCCAGAAACAGTCAACTAGTACTGAGATATAGTACCTCACATTCCAGTTTAGCCAGGCTACCTCTGCTCAGCAAAGAACATACTCTTTAAAACTAAGCTTGCCTACTGTCCTAAAATCCTAAATCATTTCCCTACTAAGATCTGTTTGTATGTCCTCTTTGCTTATTTGGCTGCTTTAAAACCACACTTTCCTTGATAACATTTGCAGAGTACATAAACAGCATCACATGCCCAGAGGATGCTTTGTACCCTCTGTGATAATCCAGAACCCCTAGCTGTGTAGACATGCACAGAGACATATGACCCTGCTGTCTCCTGTTAAAGAAAATGAAACATTTCTGAGCCCTGTGGGGTTTAGTGAATCCATCACACAGCACAGGAGTTTTGAAAGTTCACAGAACAGCAAAGATCACTGTGTTTATGCATGGCACAAAGGGAAAGGGAGGCAGGTATAACACTAATGTAATTGTGGCCATCTACCAACTTGTTTTCGTATCCCTGTAATGAGGTGCTGAGGAAGGTGTAGGTCACACAACAGAAATCAGCATCCACATGTGTTCTTTGCATGTTCATCTCCCTTGTGTTAAGGCTGTGTTCTGTAGGAAAAAGATGAGTGATACAAATGTGCCCAGACTGGCAATTGCTACCCATGGAGGCAGCCATCCCAGGGTCTGGACATGCTTGGAGGCTGCAGGTTTGGGCACATCCCAGCAAGAGGGGGAAATATGTTTCCTTCCTATCCTTTGAATGCTATATCTGCCGTCATCACAGATGATCTGTATGGCTTGTGTGTGCTCATGGAATGTCTTGCATTAGGGAAGGGTGAGAAACCTCTGGCCAGTCTGCAAGTGTGATCTCTTGACAAAGTGAGATCAGGAGTAGGAGCAGTGAGCTGGGACTGTGGAGGTAAGCTCACCAAGGTACACAGAGAAAATCACTGTAAGAATACAAAGCTCTCTGATACTATTACTCCATATTGCTTAGAGGAAGGTAGAGTGTACAATAAATACATATTGCAAAATAGGGTTTATTTCCTTAAAAAATCATTTCACTCCATTCTCCAAGGTGTTGCTCAAAGCAAATATAATTTTATTGCTGACAGTTTAGAGGAGCTGAGGTTGTTATTCCAGGGCTGGTGGGATGCAGCTGTATTTGGCTCATTTCATCACTTGCATATGGAGAAAATTTTGTTATTAGACTTGCTCAGAGTTGAAATTTATTTCCCTAAACCCCGACTTCCAGCTGCGAGAAACAGAGACTGGTGGCAAATGAGGACTAGGACATGTATCCTTAGCTCAAGCACATGAAGGTCTTGACAGCTGTTCTTGGACTGAATTTGTGTTTTCTTGCATAAAGACACAAAAACTGTTTCTTGTATGTGCTTGATGACTGACTTGTATTAGGGAAGGGTGAGAAACCCTCTGGCCATGAGTGTGAGCTCTGGTTGAGCTCTCTGTAAGTTAGGAAATGCCCTGGCTCTGTTGGAATCCACTGTCCACATGTTCTTTCCTTCATAAGATCTGGCAAACTCGAAAAAGCGTAACTCAGGCTTTGGGACACCCATGAGTGACCCTTCTTCAGATAATTTTCCTCAGGATTTCCACAATCCTTCTGAGATCCTGCAAACATCTTTTCTTAATAACCATTGCATCATGAGCAGCAATATGCATTATTACCAATTTATTATTCATCCAAGATGTCAGAATAACTTTTAAAGATGCTTTCGTTAAGCCCCATAATCTCTCCAAGAGAGCAGTTGGTACCATTATCCTCTGAAGATAGATGGAGCCAAGGTACAGAAAGATGAAGTGACTTGCCTAGAGCTGCACAATATATCAGTCACAAAGCTGCAGAGTCCAAGAAGCCCCAGCTCCTAATCTTAAGTGTTAACCACTAGACTATGATCTGTACAATACCAAAAAGAGGAGGGAGGACCAAGAAGCAGCTACATAACATGAGGAATTCATTCCACTGGAGGGATATGAAAGAGGCAGAGGGGCAAATCTTAGTCAGCACGGGCTCTGTGATGATTGCTGCCTTACTGTTCACGGGCAGCAGAATCTGTCTTCCATTCCCACATCTGTCCTGGATCTCACCAATCTTCTCTCTCTTCGTTTTTCCTGTCTATGCTGGCCTTCAGACAGCCTCCCCAGATATTTGTCTTTTAACATCTTTAAAAAGAGAATCGTGTCTTTTACCCTGTTCTTTTTCTCAAAACTCATTGGTAAGAGCTCTAAAATGTCTGTGGCTCTCCAGAGTCTTAAGGCAACACAGCTCATCTGGAAATGTCAATGTCAAGCCGAGCTCTTAACCACTGTAGTTTTAAATCCCAGCACAAGCCCCCACAGAATTCATCATGTAATACCATATATAAAACTGCACAGTATCTTGCACCTATCAGCTGCTTTGTACAGATAATTGTCATCAGAAATTAATTTCTCTTTAGATTCCTAGTCCAAATAAATTTAGGGTGTGGCATCAGTTTTTCTACTCTGCAGAAATCTCAGGAGGATTTCATTGTATATCTATAAGCTTCTGAAAATTCTTGTGGAACCGTATGGCAAAGGGGAGCAACCTGCATGATGTGGCACCAGGAGAAGGACACATTCTACGAGCTTTTCAAGAGAAGTTTCCTAGATACATTTCCAGGATGTGAGGCCAGACTGAGTGAAATTTGAATGCAAGAGAGGTGGACAGTAAAAGTGGAAAGCATATTGCAAACTGTAAATCTCAATGATCAAACCTCTGCAGCCCTGAATGAACTCTGATTTCCAGAATCAAAATCCTTTTTGATATACACATTATTGCCAGGAAAAGTAAGCAAAATAATGGCTTCTAGTCTGTACTTTGAGTTAAAAATACAATATGGAGTCTACTAACCTAGTTTTTTTGCAGACAGAATTCTGATATAAAGCATTAACTTATGCTAATAGGAATTTTCAAAGTCATAGGGAAAACATGTCTCCCTTTACAAGGAACAACCATATTTTTTCAGGGAAAAAAAAAAAAAAACAACTTAATTTCATTACAAAGAATACTAATAATAGTAAGCTATGCCATAACAGAGAACAATGTATAAAACTCATAAACATTTCTCCTGAAACACAGGACTGTCAACAGCATACAGAATGGTAAGAGAGTGACAAAAAGCCACACTAATGTATTTATTTTCCTTATTGGTCCTACAGTGGTGAGTTTTGCAGGCAACCCCTTGAAGCACTGGTGATCCCATGGAGTCAGCATTCCTGGTTTCTTACTTCCAGGAGCAAAACAATGAAGTGAGCCAGCAATTACAGAGTTAACTGACAGTGGTACCTCTGGTGAGGTACCTCCAGGATGCTTAGGGTATTGTGTTCTGGGACTGGATAGTTTTGATGGTGCTCTTTCTACTGCAGTGACACCATTTATGAACGGTTTTTATCTCTCAGGAGAGGAGGTACAAACTGTATATGGCTACTAACTGCCCATACACTTCCATACAGATTCAGGTGGTCAGAGATCCTACTGCCTGCTGAGTTAAGTGGAGTTTTCAACAATAGGAAAGTGAAGAGTGGCCACCTGGTATTC